>PNEQ01084604.1:0-57863 GCA_003012365.1 Medauroidea extradentata
CAGCGGCCCGTGTTCTGTTCGTACTCCGTCTGCTCGGTTCACAGCGGCCCGTGTTCTGTTCGTACTCCGTCTACTCGGTTCACAGCGGCCCGTGTTCTGTTCGTACTCCGTCTGCTCGGTTCACAGCGGCCCGTGTTCTGTTCGTACACACGACAACTGGTTCCTGCGGTCTACTGCGATGTGCTCCACGTTACATCGTCTATATTCAGTGACGTTGTACTGAGATTAATGTAACATATACGTACGTTAGCTGCCTGAGGAGTCATGCCTCACGACGTGAGCTAGCGTGAAACTGAACTGTCGAGCTGACTATGACAAACACTGAGGTAACTGATAATTTATATGAAAATGTAAGGAGACCTTTGTGGCCTGTGGCATTTCTTACTGTGCTACTGTGGCTTTATTTTCCAATACTCGAACAAATACCGGTGAGTAATTTCCAGTTTCTTCTCGCCACTTACATCTTCCTTACATGAAGTTATGTCCATAAGGACATATTAAGTCAGTCCGGAAATATGGGTGTTCTAGGAAATATAACTCTAAGAAAAAATAGGTTAGTTCTTAATAATACGTACATGTATTTCAATGGACCGTATGCACTTTTTCATTAACGCTTACTAAGTAATGCCACGGTAGCTACTGGAAATCATCTCGGAATGTCCGATGCACTATATAGAAACTTCAAACGATCTTGCATAGCCACTGGAAGGCCAGTAACTGACAGTATTACAGTGGCATTGATACTGCGAGCTGTAGTAGACAGTCACGTGTGTCTTGATTGGTCCTCGCTTAATCAGAAGACATGTGTACATGCGTAGTGATGAATCTCGTTTACTAAGAGTGGCGTAATCATATATGATATAAAATGTTTGTTCGTCTTCTATGAGATCCAGTAGCATTCATTCCAATTGCGAGGAAACATCGGTGAGTTCATGGGCGCGCCTCCGTCGTGATGGTTTCAGTAAAAATGAACTAATTTTGGGAAGGAGAGAGGGCTAAACCGGTAGAGGAGCAGAATGGGGTACCCGAACAAATTAATTGGCATTGCCATGCGCGCTGGAATATTAAATATATAGTAATCTTGAGTGGCAGCTGCTAATTATCAATATTGTTAATACAAACCTGTCTTCGTGTCGTTAACAGTTAGCAACTAAGACACGAACAACGGTGACGGTTAAGTGCGAAACCGAGCAGATCTCTTGATTTAATTAATATTATCATACGTTAGTTAGAAGAAGGCATGTTACTAATAAATTCTGAAAACTGAATGAAACATGTATCATAACGAGTTAACAAGACACTGACGACAATTTGAAACAGTTTTTTTTTTCGAGGAGGCATATGTTTAGTAGAAAATATAGATGTTGTCTTTGAACAGTAGGCTATTAAAGTGAACATAGTTACGAGGCAGTATAAAGTATTAGCTCTGTTACGCTAACCTCTCGTCAAGATGTAATGTTCTGCATCCAGCAGGTAATGATATTTACGAGCCGCTTGAACACTCTCAATTGCTTCTTGAATTATGTATATATAGCTTTACGATGCAAACAAGTACTTCGTCAAAGAGCTATTAACGTGACAAACGAGAAGCTCTAATCGTAAATTTCAAACTAAAGACTGAGTATGTTTCATTGATAAACTCTTCTTGGTTTTTACGTATAGGGTGTATTGAAAAAAAAAACATATCAGTTGTTAGTGTATCTACATAATATATAGAATAAATCATATTAATAACCCTATCCTAGAAATAACGGAAGAATCAAAGTGTGCTCATTGCAAATCTAATAGAGGTTAATATATAGGATTATATTTGAAAGTGAACAACAACAAATGTGCGTGAACGTTCCAGTCCAGACAATTTATATCGTTACTGGAATTCTTGAAAACTGAGCTTCGTTTGTTGCTAACCGACATTTGCTTTTAAGTTTAATGAATGATAACTCTTGCACGTTTTTCAGTCATATTCCTAAACGTAATAATTCCTTAAATGTGTATTGCGTTGTCACAAGTCAGGTGTTAGTGATTGACATGAACGTAATTTTCTACTTATTTTCATATATTTAATTATGCAGTATCTCAATGGCGATAAATAGGTTCATGTAAATTACCTTCTATTTGTTTGGGTGCGATAGCTAACAAACCTAAACATATTATGGCATATTGTTGTGTAAACATTCGTTTTATATGTGACAGTTATGCTGAAATTCAAAATCACAAGCAGAAATCTAAATTGAAATACTCCTGAGTAAAATATTTTAAATTTAAATTTTGCCATCACTATTATTTTCGCTTATTGCCTTTCTTCATCTTCGCATGGAATGCATCAATCTGCTTATCTCATATTTTAATATTTGTGTTCCATCCGGACTGGCGGTTTTACACGAGTGATTTCTCCTAAAGATTTGCGGAATGTCTAGTATTGTATTAACACTTCTCGAAATGTACTTTTTTTGCAGTGACTAGCACGTCTAAAGCACCAGAAGATGCTGCATAGAGTTAAATGAAATGTTTAATAGCGATACGTAAAAGTTGTGTGGATATAACCTGCGAAGTGTGTGACGGACGACAGTGAGACGCCAGGCAATGAGTGTCCTTGTGTTTCTTCACAGATGAGCTTAGACAAGGAAGTATGGTGTGAATGCAGTTGTGTATAAGGAAGGAGCACCTTGAGGAAACCTAAGTATGCTTGGCAATCATGGCCGCTCAAGTTGGCTGAATATTCTGGCCGGGGTCAAGGCCTATATCACGTCTACTACAATCTGACATCTCTCTTGTACATGAAGGGATACGTATACATGGACTGTAGCCATAAACTGTGCACTTGGGAGGCATTGCGGGTAATGTACGCGATACTTTCTGTGCCTGCCGCCTATAGTTAATAAAAGACAGAAATACTAATATAGTGGTTGGTCGACAAAGTTGGTATTAGTTGCATGTCGCAGAATGGAGTGATATTGTCCTTAAATATTTTTTTTTGTAAAACCCGACATATAAATTTCGAAAAGATTCATTTTCTGTTTGCTATTTAGTCGAAAAAAAATTGCATATACATAACAATTACTTGTTTACATTAACAATTGCTTGTCTACATTATGCTTGTACAAATAAGATAACTGAAAATATAAGTGCCTATATCACGCTATAGTTACAACACGAGGCGTTGAAAGAAACGTGACCCAACCTTGCAGCTGGTCGGCAAGTTGTCTCGGGGTTCTCCCGCTTTGCCGCTCTTGACATTCCGTCGCTTCTCCAGTGTAGCTGCTGCTGTATCTGGTGTCACGGGCCAGAGGCAGTCCGACACCTATGACCACAGGACGTTATACCTGATACACTAGTAGTGTGAGTGTAAAGTTTTGATGACGTAGTGGCCAGAGTGAACGAGCTATGTGTTGTGTTTGTTCAGTTGGTGTGCCTGCTGGTGGTGGCCCTGGCGGCGTGTGTGTGCTGGAGCCTGGAGACAGCTGGAGAACCAGAGACTCTGGAGACAGCCGAGGCTCGTCATGGTGGAGGAGGTGGACACCATCATGGAGGTGGAGGTCACCATGATCACCATCACTATGGAGGTGGTCACTACAAGGGCTAACTGTGACCTCTGCCTAACCTTCACTACATCTGTCTGCTGTCACACTCTCATGTACCTGCCTCATACTGCATACTACTGCCTCAATAAATACTTACACAATACAACCCTGCCTATTTATTACCTCACCATTCCTCATTTATATATTCAAGGAACTACTTGCTCTGCACAGTATTTTGTTCAAACAAGTTAAGTTTTCGTTTCAGTTGTTGCAACATTAAAAACTTATGACTTGAAAGCATAAATCGATATTTGGTTAATTATGTATAAAGAAGCAGTGAAAATAGTATTTGTTCACGGCCCAAGCAGAAAACAGTTGCGTGAGTATACTCTACAAAGTTATATGAAGAGGTACATTAAACTGAAACTCTTGTGTTTCTTTGTAAATTGTTTCTTTTATCTTCTAATTTACAATATTCGCAGCCATTAGCCCTTACGTATTACCTTTTGCTTTCAGACGCGTCGACTTTGCTTATCTGTTCTCTTTTTTTTTTTCTTCGGAGAAGCAATTATAAAATGACTGAAACCCGAAAAAGGGGATCTTTATCAACTGGCCTAAGCCTCATTACTCCAATATGTTTGTGAAGAAAGTAAACGTTATATTCCCGAAAACATGTCTCATGTTTCATTCGTGACTTGTTAGTAATATATTGTAAAAACTTCAATTTTTATATAATATTATCATCTCACCGAAAAAAAAAACAGCTTCCTAATAGCATATTTATCCGCTTCGTGCATATGATCACATCAGTAGTGTGTTCTAAATGGCGGACACAATCACTTATCTAACAATATCGCCGTTTGTTGCAGGAAGTGTGTGCAGTTGGTTTAGGTTGTTATCATCGTCAGTTTTACTTAAGTGGAACACACAAAAATGCAAATTAGCCAATTTCAGAATACTTCGAAATACAACATTTAAGGGGGAGAAAATTCCTTAAATGTGTCTCCGGTTAATTATCGACATAGCCTATATCGAACCCTTCGGGATAAAGATTTGGTTTTCACTTCAAAACGTTGCTTACGCAAATATCCAAAAATTATATTTAGGCATTTTTATGAATTTGACCCCCAAGCAGTAAAAAGGAGAAAAATGTGTGTTTCATGAATCATCTATATAGCTGGAACGCTATTGACTATCAACGAGATTTTTACTTCAGTTAGTTACGTAAACAAATGACTACGGCAGGACTTCAAGACATTTCGAATTATTATAATTAAGGGGGTAAAAATACGTGAAATATGTTTTCGATTATTCATCCATAACTATCAAACCAATTGCTATATCGAAGTGATCTTTACTTCAGATTGATGCTTACGAAAATATCTAACATATAATTTAAATATTTTTTTTCCGAATTCAGACCTAAAAAGGTAAAAAAAAAAAAAAAAAGAAGGATAAAACGTGTTTTCGATTCTCAGTCGATATGTATGTATCGACACTAATTATCTTAATAGCGACGTGATTTTTGTTTAAGATTGGTGCTTACTCAAATACCTGACTAGTATTTACACGAATTTTCGAAATTCCCCACCTAAGGAGGTGAAAAGGGGTGAAAAGTGATTTAATGTGTTTTTAAATAATCGTCGCTATATTTTGAACCCAGTGGGCTATTGTGTTTTTCCCGTCCAGGAGACACAAATAAATTAGTCTTAAATGTGATTAAAGGATTTTACGAAATTCAGTCCTCTTAGGTGGTGAAAAGACCTGGAATGTGTTTAGATAAATCTTCGATATGTATCTAATCCACCGAAATATTTTTTTTTTTTTTTTTTTCAGTATGATGCAAAAATTTTAAGCTTTTTCAAAATTCGAACTCTCAGTACTGTACATGGGTGATATGTGACTTTTAAATAAATTATCAATTTTTCTTTGACTGAATGGGCTATCGTCGTGATTTTAACTTCACTGGAATAGGATACTTGTACAAATATTAAATATGTGCAACTAGGATTTCGAAATTCATCACCTAAAGGGTTGAAAAGGCATAAAATTCGTTTTCTATCAGCCGTTGACACTTATCACAACCAGTTGAGGTATTGAGTTGTTGTTCGTGTAAGAACGATGCTTACGGTGTTACGTACATAAAATAGGCCAAATTATTATTTTATAACTTAATTATTAAGAAGAAAACTTAGATTGTATACGGTCAAGTTAGACGATCCGAAAATTAAGTACGAACAGCGAGAAATGCAATACACAGGAGTTTTATCCTGCAGTTATTTTGAGAGTTGTTGTACAGTTTCCATGAACCCAGGAAATAAATATTCAATATTTTAAAATTAGTTTTCATGATCATTTCCACGTTATGTGGCGCAGTTTTTGTAGTTTTGATCTACTGTTGGGGAGGTTCTGAGCTCAAATTCCGTTAAAGGCTGTCCAAACGTGCAATTCTTACACACAAAACTTCAAGGAAGATGAAATTAGTGAAATTCGAATGAAGTCGTCCAAAAGTGGTAAGAAAAATATAGTCCTCTATTTAATTAAGTTCCTCGACAGCATCAGCCCACGTGTACCATTTCACTAACCTCAAGGTTGGGACACCAAATACGTTTATATTTCAGCGAAACATTATCCCACCGAAACTCCCTAATACCATTTAACTTCAAGTGAAGTTTAAAAAACAAATATGTTATTGAGAGCACCATTACCAATGGTTGAGATCGGAGGTAATCAGTCTTAATACTACGTAAACTACGTATTTCATTCGATTACCCTGTCTGTAACTACCCCTAAACCTCAAAATTGCTGGGATTATAAATATACGGCCCAGGCAAAGTCACTGTTAGTGGCAGGGACAAACTTAAGACTGCTTTTCGCGTGGCCAGCTACAGCTACTTATACTGCTGCAGAGTTAGTTCAACTAACCGCTTGGACATTCTAACACTTGATGACTGAAGTACCAATCTTGTGTACAAAGAGGTTTTCCCAATAAAGTAAATATTTTAAGCTAGCTTGTTTATAACAGTATAGAAAATATTAAAAATGTAGTTGTGCTTGAAAAGTCATGTCCGTCACTATTATCGCTGAAATGACCATCAGTTTGTGAATATATTAGACGGATCGTAAAAATAGGTACACCCATCGTCATTATTTTGAAGTAGTGTAGATAGTTGGTTATGAGTTTTAATATTGATACTGATATTGTAAAACTAATAACAGATTATACTTTTAAAATCAATGGATGTATTTTCCATCCTAAATATGCTTATTGAAGGAAACTTGAATGTTTAGGGATAGTGTACCGTGTATTCAGTGACTTTGTAAGAAAACGCTTGAAATGAAAAGGTATGACATACAAAAGGATTACAAATTGAAAATAATTTACAACTTTGATGAATGATATGAGTTTCTTGACAAACATTTTTCTTTTTTATGAAATGCTTGACCACAAATGTAGGGAATTGGTTTACATTTATTTGTTATCAACTAAAATGTTAACAACATAGTAACCAAAGTAGCGTTGGTAACAAAATGATTGGTTAACATCATATAAGGCGATACGATCAATGCCGTATTCATAAATGAAGGCTTTACTGAACTATAAAACCGTAAATATGTTGCATACTCACACATATATTAGCTGTTAACGGCAAGGTTATGAGATATTTATAATTTTCTCCCATAAGGTGTCGCCAATATGAAACATGGGCATATTTTTTATCATCGTGTGCAGTAAACTTTTCATATCACAGTTTTTTTTAATTTAAGTGTAACATGTAAAACAAGTACGAAGCAGAAATATATAGGTTGTTGCTGAAAGACATTATTACATATATTTAGAGCTCAATTTAGTGACAAGTGTCTACGTCAGGGTATCCTGTTTTCTGGTGGTAAATTATGAATTCTACATGTTAGACGCTTTAGATGTCAAAGTAACAAGAACAAATACTTTTGCTATGTTAAACAAATGGAGGGAACTGGTCGTATTATTAAAAGATATTGTACATTAGCATAAGTATTAGGCAACGCGGTGTGCGAATTAGGTAAACAAGGAACATGTGACTAACCATTGAATTATTTCGGTTATTTGGATACTGTATATATTTTACCAATCTTTAAAAATTAGTCTGATTGTTTCACAGAAATTGTGTTTCGTGTTGAAAATATACTTACGTTTCCAATTTCAAAATGAAAATTTTAACTTAAAGTAAGAAAAATGCCACTTCCTATCCCGCGAACCTCTTGTGAACCAACATGGTAGAGAACTTCTTAATTGTTCTCGATATTTAATTTAGAATCTGATTATTCAAATTAATAGAGCACGTCGTTTATGTCAGACAAAATAATGCAATGGCAAGTAACAATGAAACTTTAACAATATTCCGTTATGAATGTTGACTAGGCTCACCAACTATGCCACTATCTTCTTGTTATATATGTAGCGCTGCAGACTTTCCAACAATAGTCACAAGATACGCATTTGTATTCGAAGACATTTTATTAACTCGTTATATCTGGCACATAGAACCGATGAACGACTCAATGTTGGTATTACATATAGTATAACAATATACCCTGACACTTCCTTGCATCTATGTCTCAAGTGTGTATCACAAGAGGTAGGGGGCATGTTTAGTGACTTTACTACCTAGCAGACCATGAACCATACACACCTGCTCAGGTGTCGAGCTCAAAGAACAAAAAAGCAGCAGTTGCAATTCACAATTAATCACACAGCAGTTCGCTTCGCAATAGTTACCTACGTTTCTATGCGGCCTCTGAACCAACAAACACGGATCTTCGGCGTTGTGTTGTGACGAACTTACAGCTCGGGGATAAATGGCTGTTCAGCATAATGACTGCTCACAGCAACAGACAATTGCCGTCACTGCGGTGTCTTAGTCTGCCTGCTTGAGAAGTAATCATTTCCGAGCTAGCACATACCACGATATGGGATTCCCTAGGAAAATAAAACGAGTACATAATTCAACCCCAAACTCACCCAGGCATGTATAAATAAGACCAACAGTAGCGTTTCTCCATGTTTTCATCGCAGAGAGGCATAAATCCCTGCCACAGCAAGAGAACATGTTTCAGACAGCAAGTATGCTGCGACTAGTGGTATGTATATAACACTATGATAGCCTCATTACTGGAAGTTAACATTTGATTATACACCAAGTATACGTAATTATTGCACGAAGTAATTATCTGCACTTTTCCTCAAATTTGTCCATTGATGTGAGATTGTCGTCCGGACAGTCAATTAATCCACGTATTCAGAAAACGTTATATAGGCTAAAATAAAAAGTAATCGATACTTTGCTTTGCATATACTACTAACGCCAAGAAACCTTAGACTCACAAGTTACATAATAAAGGAAAGTATCTTATATAATTACATGTGGAGATCAAACATGAAGATTTTATTCACACGCTTTACATCTCGTAATACGGCCGTTTTACGAATTTATTATTTTTTTTATGTGTCATCTAATGAAACCTTGCATGTTTACACTTTCATCTTACATTTCTTATCACCGCACATTACACAGCCTTATCGTCTGGTTTCGTGGCAGTGACGAGCAGCAAGCTTGAAGTTGCTCTGTGAAAACGTGGGTAAAATACGTTAACGCAAAATGTTGCCTAAACTATTAATGTGATAACCTCTTAAAGAAATTTAAGTAATTGAACCTACGTTCCTGGCTGTGCATCTCTTGGTAAGTAGTTTTGAGAGTTTATGTGTCTGTTTACGTTGCATCAAAACCATTTCAATCAATATATATTTTCCAATGCAACACTCGATTTTGTTTGACAGGGGGCATCCAATACTCATATAATTTCCCTGCTATTATAGAGTGGATAATTTATTATATGGTGATTTAAAATGTTTGGGTGTTAAATAAATTGTAAAAATAAAAAAATAAAAAACACCTATGATATTTGAACCGAAATTCGGTTTTGATATTCGTTTGACAGTATTTTTTTAAAGGTAGCGCTACCTAAATTCTTCATTATCACAACCGAAACTCCGATACATGAATTTCTTCAGAATGTGGCATAGGTTTAGTCACGCAAACTTGAAGAATTTTTAATTGTAAATTATTAATTTAAAAAATTATTAAATGGTATAAGCCTAGTAATCTATTGACTACTAGATATGTATAATACACACACGGCATGTTTCAGAAGCATGTGACCAACCTGTACCGGGGTACAGTGCTCACCAAGACCAGATATAGACATGATACCCATGTTACACTTCAAACATTCAGAACTACGTGTGTATGTATATATATATATATATATATATATATATATATATATATATATATATATATATATATATATACACGCACACATACCAGCGTGTACGATGTGTTGCCTACACACTAAGCGATCATTGCACGATAACGTAGGTCCTAGAGAGTTGAAACACGAGTGCTATCTCGTCTCACAAGGCCCACTGATCAAATACCATGGCAATCAAACATCACTTTTAGGTCATAGTAACCACATCGTATGCAGCTGTAGTGAAAACCCGCTGTTTTTCAACAGATGGGCGCGCGTACAATGCACCATGACATTATTTGTTTAACAGATTTCGGTTTACTTACTTCACTAACCTCAGCTTGTTCCTCAAACGCAAGTACTTTTCATAATAATACCCCACAAAATATTCTCTTCGGACTTCACCTATAAAGGCTTCTACAGTCCTTAATATTTGTGATAGACCCTGTGCGTAATATACGGGCCTAAAACTTATTACTTTTACGTCTGCAATGACCTGACAAAATTTCAGAGTACACACGCATATATATATATATATATACATATATATATATATATTGCCTTCCGCAGGATGATGATAAGAGATAACTTAACACACAGTCCTGAACACAGCGAGGGGTAACGGCCAGTCTTCCTCTCCGGCTGTGTATCGAACCTGAGACCCTTGTCCAAGGGGCCGCGGTGGCCGTAGCTAGTTGGTTGAGCAGCGGTTTTGGTGCGAGGAGTTCTGGGTTCCATTCCCAGGTCTGGCTGGGTGTAAATTTGTGTTCGTCCAAATTGTTTCAAAAAATTGTCTACTTACAGTTGTCTCACGACAATTACTCGGGGTTACTTAAATAAGTCACATGAAAGAGGGGAATGTTCGGTGCAATGATGATGCGGAAGCTACCGCCTCGCCGCTGCACCGAACATTTAAAAAAATGTCAGACTATTTGCCTGCCACCAAGGCGATCCGTGTTCGATTCCGAGCGGGGTCTGTCCCTGGATTTCAGCATGTGGAAATCATGCCGGACGATACCGTTGGTCGGCGGGTTTTCTCGGGGATCTCTCGTTTCCCCCGCCCTTTCATTCCGGTGCTGCTCCATACTCACATCATGTCACCCTTCACCAGCGCTGAAGACCTCGATGTTAAGTGCTGACCATAAATCTCTCACTCACTCACTCTTTGCCCAAGCGGCTGGACATTCAGACATGAGTTTGTGTGTACAACGTACGTTTATATATATATATATATATATATATATATATATATATATATATATATACACACACTTTAGTTATGATGTAACTGCCAGTGTTTCATAAATTCTTTACGGAAGAGTGCACTATTGTTGTTAAGTGAAAGTTAGATGATATTACAGAACTGAGACTGCTGTCATTTAAATGGCCGTACTTATAACCTGGTCATTCTTACCGGAATTATGAAGTCAGATGTTAACATAACACTGCGTCAGGCCAGCTGTCGATTGCCTTTATTTATCCTGCATGCTGACGTTCTAACCACGACATGTAGTATAGTCAGCACTAATAGTTTAATCGCAAATGTAAACTATATTGGCAGGAAAACTTTGTACGTGTTGTTAATACAGAACTTGTAAAATGTTGTGAAAACAGGGAAAGACAGAAGTCACGCAAGTTTATTGCGTATTTGTTTATAGCAGAGATTGAAGTTTTGGGGCCAGACATAGTGATGTTATTTGTGTCAGGTTTAGTGATTATTTCTCAAGTGTTACTTGATGTTGTATGTAGTCTAATAATTACAACATATAACTTTGTACTGTGAGGTATAGTTCAGCCACATACTAGAACATGGACTTGGAACATAGCATCGTAGCCTTGATCAGTGCTGACAACTGCGCTATTCTCGCACACGACGTAGGAATACATCAACGTATGCGAGGAACAGGTTCCGCATTCCATGTTTCCTTCACCCAACAAAACCAATAGCGTGGGAAATTTAATTTGTTTTAGTTATCTTTGACAATGATTTATTAATGCAATGAGTTATTGACATGGTCACATATCCCAGTGCCCCTTTAATAAACGCAGTGCTAGATTGTTTCATTTACATTTGTTACAAATTAGGGCTATTTTTTAAATATGCTGAATTGTGATTACACGATGCGAACAGTTGCAAAAACTACTGGCTAAACAATGCGACGTTTGACGTCCACCAACTTTGCTTGTCCCAGCCTCTGAAGTCGCAATACAACGCGGACCAGATGAAAGTGAAATGCTGAGACTGAATTATCACAATTTACTACTGAAAGTCTCAAAACAACAATAATAATAAAATAAAAGAAAACTGCTACTATTCGGCTCTTGGGAAGTTAATGTTCGTCAATTAACGTTGCTAGTAAGTAGTACTTTGAAAGTTTTAATTGTTTTTGCCTCATATTTATTTAAGACATTTTATGAACGAACATATTAATAGTACAGTTTCTGAAAATCACTTCAGTCACAAAAATTCCCTCCTGTCTGTATTTGCAGAATGCCGTAACCTTGTAATTTCAACGTTGTATCACATTTTTAACGTTGCTACTTAGTTCAAAAAATATTATTCTCACATTTTTGCCAAGATTTTATATTGTAATTTATTACTGAAGATTGCTGTTCTCGAAATAGAGCAATCAGTACTGTCTAAATACACTGGATAACACGTTAATATAATTGTCTAAATGTGTTAAGCTTTTAAATAATGCAAATAAATCATTTTCGCTTACGATACAATCAAATGACTCAAGGTATATTTTTAAATCATTCTGTGTATTATACATACTCTATGACGATGTCAACTACCTAGAATACTTTAATTACTACTTAAACTATTAATTTGTGTCAGAGGCAATCTCTCAGTGCGTCGCAGTTAGCGAACTTTCTATCCTTTGGAATCTTTCTGGAGCCAGGTGATTCTATCTTTAAATTATGTATGCAAGCACGTGCGTTGAAAATGTTCTTTTCATTTTCAGCGCCTTCCTTAGTTTCAATTGATTTCAGGATTAAATATATACATTTTTTTCACTCTTCCAGAATTTGAAATTTTGAAACATCACAAAATGAGGAAAATCCCAAAGACTGGCAACGGTGAATTAGCTGCCTGCGATGCAAGAAGAGACGAAAAGAATTTACAATTTATGCAATAAGAAACTAAAGCGAATAATATATAGTTTAAATTAGGATTTTTAATAGAGTTTTGTTACGTTAGAAACTTTATATAATTAGTTCTATCAGACTGCACTTATTTCTACGGCAAATAAAGTGTAACTATTGGTATTATTGCTTGTGAGTACCAGGGTATCTTTGTGCTTGGTACCAGAACATGAATACTGGCCAGTGTACATATATTCCTGACGTTACGTCATTCGTGATATAGTTCACGCTCTCAGCAGTTAAAACCTCGTTGTTGAAGTGTCGTGAAACACCCTCACCTACCTCGCTGTACGAACGTGTGGTCGCTACAAATTATCGTGTCATACTTACAGTAATTTAGTCTGAGTTTGAAACATCGAAACTGTTATATCTTTAGATATATTTCTTAATTAAGGTTGGGCTGCAAAATTTAATCTGACACTTCAAATAATAAGTATCTTCTTCGCAAGCACTATAAATCACTGTGCCCGGTATAAGCAACCAATTAAATTATACGTTATGATATACGATTATTTTAAAATCCAGATAAGAGTGAAAACAAATTTGTTTAAAGATTTAAGCAGAAGCCTTGAGCTGAGTAAACATCATGACATATATATATATATATATATATATATATATATATATATATATATATATATCAAACCTTGTCGTGTGCAAAGAACAAGCGCGATAGCACAACTCACGTTCCAGTCGCATCCTGCATGATGCTGGTTAGAATCTCGCCATGGAATTATGATCATTTTGCCCTGACTTTCTGAAAATCCCTCGAGATGTTTCCTAACAATAATCCAAGATGTTCATAACAGTCCGAGAAGATATATTTATATAGATGATTTGTTGTCAACGATACTTAAATGTTTACCTACCGGATAGAAAAAAAATACTTACAAATAAAACATTAACTTTCATTTACACTTTGTGGCTGTTTAAATTCTTCGAATAGATTAATAAAATCTTTAAAAACACGAACGAAGCACAAATGTGAAAAACTGGTTTAATACTCAGATATGGAAGGAAAGGGACTATTTTTCAAATTCATTTAATCTGCAGGAACGATTAACGTGTAACTGTGTTAGGAAAGGTTTTGTTCCTCACTTGTTATTGCCAGATGTCACAGGACCAGTACAACGCCTGTACTAATCCTGTGTGTGTACAGAGCTGCAGTAAGCAATACATCACTGCTGTGGTGGTTGCATATTACTATGTTGTAGGAGATGCAACAAATGCCTAACACAGCAATTCATTAAGGATACCGTACAAATGGCGTGCTTTCAGTATAAACATATTGTTCAAGTTTTAGTACTTTTTATTTAACCTTCTGAATTAACTGACAGGGAAAAACAACCCTTATCTCACCTGTATGCATCTATTTAAATCCACATTTGGCAACTTTCGTTAGTCTTATGAGTGAACAAATTTCATCACTACATACATGTGTGTTCAATCAAATCAAATTTCGGAAAAGTTAAACAATAAGTTAAAATTTGACTTAATGTTGCAATACTATAGCAACTTAAACGACGAACGTTTATTGTTGCAATGATCTCAGGAAAACCAATGTAATGAGACTGACTCGTTAATCGTGAGATCAGAGATAAGTGAGTTCGGTCGTAAGTCATCTTCAGGCTGATATGAGATTACACTTGCTGGCTTGACGTACTCAGAGTCCTCAAAGTGTAGGATAGCTAAGTGAGAAACAACATGCATATCACAGAACAAGCGAGGTTCTCAACTGGCGTCAAGTTTTATAAGAAATGACACAGTGTTGTGGTATGAAGAACCAACCTTCAAAACAAATGTGAATTCAGTCCAGTAATAGCCAACTTAGTGGTTTTCAATTAACTTAAACAATGTGATACATTTTCATTAATTTAGCGATATACTTTAAGTAGGTAGGAGTCACACATAACATTTACGTCAATTTACTTACTTAAATTCGTGAAAGTCAATATATACTGTAGGTTTATTTCTTTGCTGCATCCCACAGTCCAGTTGAGCAGTATTAGGCGGGTAACCTATCATCGTGTGGTGTAACATAAATGAAAAATGGCGTGATATATGATGTGCTGGTACCTTTTCCATCATTCTGCAACAAACTTTTCATTTAAATAAACGCCCTCATAAATTAAAACCTTTGCCATTTTCAACATATACAAAAACTTTAAAGGTTATTAGAGGTCATGAATTAAAAGAAAATATCAGTTTTCAGTTCAACCCACGACCAGACAAAAACGCACGTGCTTCAGTTTTCAGTTCAGTTCTTGTATCAACCAACATTATTCAGACACTTGTATTTTCTGTTTCTCATTAACGTCAAACTTTTTCAAATTGCAGTTGCATAGTTTTACGTGGGGCGCAGTGGTCAAGGGGTCAAACATCTCACCTCCCACCTCGGCGATCCGGGTTTGATCCCCGGCGGGTTTGGTGCCGGATCTTTCCAGTTTCTTCCGCCTCTCTCATTCCGTCGCTGCTCCACACTCACCTCACCTCATATATTCCTCGGGCCGGGGTGCTACAGGCATGTCTCACTAGTGTAGCAGCCGGACCAACCTTCGCCCAGACTTTCTCTTATATATAATGTTGACTTTGACTGAAGACGGGAACACGTGGTGGATTGCCAGTTACATTGTTGCAATGTGTGAGCTAGGTTATATCATTGTAGTGAGCATAAGCAACTGTCAATGAAACATAAAATGCAACTGGCTACGGAAAATTTTAAGTACAGGTTAAGTGGCTCATTTTCGAATCCGTCTTTTAATTACGTTGCAGTTTGTTGTAAAATACTTTACACATGTTTTTGTACTACCACTTTTTATAGATTCAGTGCACTTATTTGCTAAAGAAAACATTCTTTATACGAGTGGGGAATATCACTATGATTACACTTAGAAGCACAGTTTGTAAGCAAAAAAAAAAAAACATACATCAACGTAGTTTTTGTGACTGCTCTGCCTCAGACTGTACTAATAGAAAGTAAGTAAAACTCAGATATAGCACTGTGTTGATCCCTGCTGCATTCTTACCACCAATGAAGTGTTGTTTTCACCACTGAAGTTCGTGTACTAAGTAAATAATTTGACGGAATGTTGTAGCGCTAGTTTAGTGCTTGGCCCGTGTCACTGCAATCCTTATCTCTATCATTATTTTCACACTATTCAGTGCGTTAATACTTATATACAAAGAAATATAAATTATTGTTTGATTTACAGTGTAGCAATACTATTGCTGAATATAGTTCACTCCGGATAAATTGGAAACAAATATTCGGTTACGTAGCCTGATGTGTTGTGCTGGGGCAACTAACTGGCAAGTTGTGCGAATTTTAAAACTATGACGTAACTGTGTTTGTGTAAATATCTCTCTATGGGAGGGAAGCAGGCACAGCTGTGACCTCTTTACTGAGTTGACCATGGTATTTGCAGATATAGAGGGGGAGGGGAGGGGAAGGAGGAAAATACACGCCTTAGTGGTGGGGTCAGTTGTTGGCCGGGGCATCCCAGTGCGACCAGTTCTAGTGTGTGTGTGTGTGCGTGTGTGCGTGCAGGGCGGTGACCTGGAACAAATACAGGTTCCTAGCTGTGGTTCCCCGCACTGACAAGTGTCTGCACGCACACCACACATCTCTGCTACAGTCACGTGTCTCACTACAAGTGCCTTCCCCCCCTCTGTTAACTTCACTATCAACACTAGTTATTGTCATGTCACAACTTATGTGTTCCGTCTCGTCAAGAGACATATTAAGCCCATAGTCTTTCATTTGTCTCAAACAATTGCAGATAACTCAAATATATTTTAACCAAGTGCTTTGAAAACATTTGTGACTGTGTACAGTCAAACGATACACAATTTTGCCAGAGCGTTATTTGTTTTAATAACGTACCATTTGCTAGCAAAACATTATTTCGCTCCATTTTGACTTACTTTGAGAACAAAATATGCGATATTTCAGGGGTAAAATCTACAAATCCATTTATTTTATTGCAACAGAAAAATGCAGATACAAACGGTAAAATATAGGTGTTTAAACTGTAAGAATGAATATTTTATGATTGTGTAATTTTGGACTAGAAAAAATATTTTTGAAACTACTGCAAAACTAAAGAGCGAGGACTCAAATGAACATATTTTCCGCAGCAGCAGACGTTAACATGTCAGAAATAACACTGGAAAACCGCGAGAATATTTTACATCTACGAACTCTCCATTAAACTACACTTTGTTGTATCTTGACTGTGCTGCTAAAGGATAGTGAAATCTGTGACAAGTGTGGACAGTTTAGTGCAAACAACACACGCTATGTGTCGACCTGTACAGTTCCAGCTGGGTCTATTGAAGGAAGGAACCGTGCTTCAAATAAACTATACTTGGGGACAAGAAAATCTCGTGAATTCAATGACCCACGTGGTAGAATCTATTAGCCCAGGCATACTAAGTCCCATCTATTCGTTCATTGTCTACTGTTCTACTGAATATCAACTAACTGACAAACTGTCGATGCTTGAATAGTCCTATGTATAGGATAGTTGATTATTACCTGTAGGACATTCAAACCGCTAAATTTTCTTGTCCCTAATTATAGTCAATGTGGATACAAAAGCTTGAGTGTTATACACAGCACGTTGGAGTCTAGCAAGCATTCAACATTTCCCGCGATTTCCCACTGTCTGTACCTACGTGTGCTGTGAGCTCTATACGCTGAGGTTACTACTGACATTGCATGTTTGTAGTGACAAGTGACACAAATATGTTAGTTGGCTTATTAGAGAAACTTATCACGGCTTAAATAGTGCCTACATTAACGTGAATAGCCTTACAACGAATTGTGTTCATATTTGTTTGATTTTGTAATTTATTTTTTGTAAAATCGTTTATTGCATCATTTACAAACACGTTATTCAAACTGACTTGTCTTACAAGCTAATATGTATATTATTAATGGTGCAAAGCAATCAGTGCTGGTAATGAATGTACCCAATATATAATACAATTTTATAAAAATAATTATATCTATACATATAACGATAAGGTCCAGCCGCGCACCTCTATAAGTATTCTCGTCGTCGAGACTCTGATTACTGGATGTGTGGCAGCCCATCTATGAACCTCGCCTGGGCAACCACAGATGAAGAGATGTCATATAACAAGACCCTACATGTGGAGCAGAGGTGGAATGCTTGGCGGGGGAAACTGGCAGTTCCTCGAGAAAACTCGCTCACCAACGTCAACGAAACATGTTGGACGAGCACCGCCTTGATGTGGTCTAACCACTCAGTCGTAGCGTCCTATATCTATTGTCACATGTTGTTGTATATATAGTAGACGTAGTCCGGCATAGTTGCGGTGCTATAGTTGCAGTTTACTTGGAGATGATATGTTGGTCCAGGTGGTGCTGCTGCTGGTCATCTCGGCGCTCGCCTGGGCCCTACCATTGGCTGACGAGGTGCTGGACTCCGCCCCCTACAGCAGCGAGCTGAAGAAGCGCGGTGGTTGGTTCAAACACGGCGGCTTCTTCAAGGGCAAGTGCTGCAAGGGTTAGATACCGTAGCTTCGTTGTTACTCGTGTATATTCTCTCATACTTCCTGGGCTGCAATAAAACACTTCCTACATCCACGCTACGTGTTTCTCTTACCTCACACGCATACATATACATGTGTGTATGTCGCTGGGCGAACCACTACTGCGATGCCTCGTATTGCCAAGTGTACACACTCGATATGGCTCTTCAAATAAATCTGGTTTGAGTATTTTTTAACAAATTAAATAAGTGAAATTAAATGGTAATCACTGCAGAATATCCCACGTTTTTAATTAACAGTGTACATAATTTCCAAGAATTAATAATTTGTTAAGCCACAATTTTAGGGTGAAATGGTTTTCCCTCTATTTTTATCTCAGTACCTTATGTGTACATTTGCAACTCTTCTTCAAGGCCAGAGACTGGTTGTTTAACTCTCACTTGTGTTGCTGCTCTACTGGCAAATCACAGACCTATAGTGTCACAATAACCTTATCCTGGTGCAGTCAAAGGAGAGATGTGTCTGGTCAAAGCCAATAACCATGAAGCACAGCAGCCGATATAAGAGTAAGGTACTGCAATAATAATGGAGTAAAAATGTTTTAGCGACAATCTCGTGATTCTAATCTTTGGCTTTCACTCATTACCAACAATTTCCACAGACATAATTAGTTGTATCTGCTGCACCGAGAATCTTGTACTTTGTGAACATGCGCAGTTGATTATCTTCAATGAACTGAGGCTAGCTGCGCCTGTGTCCGCTGCTGCTGCCACAAGGAAGAATAGAGACTGGAGTTCAACATAGAGACTCTAGATTGTCCGAGCGAGAAGAGTGCTTCGTGACGCTCAATAAACTCGCCTTGCTCACGTGACCTACTGGCAACACTGGGTTATGACATATTCGCCCTTATACACTGGTTGTAGTATGTCATGTCAGCTCAAACTAGCCATGCCGTGATTGTAGCAAGTAGTGGCTTGTCAGATGTAGTCTAACTATACACTGTCACATCACGGTTAGAGTTTTAAACCCGTGTAATGGAAATACTGGACATAACCAGCTGAGATGCGACGGCTTGTCTAACGACAACCAAACAGAAATATATTTGTGTTTCTAACAACAAGGCTGATAAGTTAAAACGATTAAAAATTTTGAGAAGAGATAGAATGCAGTAAGACAAGACAATAATGTTAGTTACAATATGTTATAAAACACATGTTTCTTAACAATTATACAACTCCCATAGATGGCATACAAGCAGCAAAGAAAGGACTCAACAACGCCAGCGAGGACATCAGGGATCAGCCTAGAGTGTTTCCAAGTCCCCTACGACTTAGAACACAATGATGCATTCATTTTCATGAATGGGGATTATCACCCATGCTTATTACATATTTTTGTATGATTTTCATGAAAAATACCTCCTCTATAAAAATTGGATACGTCATTTAGACACCCTGTTTATATTAATCTCTGTTCAAACAATTGTACACGACAGCACAAACCAAACATTCTACCTTGCTTTTCTAGGATCAACTCAAATAATTTGTTTTTAAGTGCCTGATTCGATTGATCTGAATGAATTATTTTATTTTGCCATATTGAGCTAAATTTCTCTGCCTTACTTATGAATCTGTATACTTTCACGCAAACATAAATGAATTAATACATACCAGCGAACATTCCAAACTATACAAGATTATTCATGACGGAGTGAGATAGTTTTTCTTTGTGATAGTTTGTCAAAAAGTGAGACGAAACTTTGTTTCCAATTTACCCGTAGTGAACTATATACAGTAAGAGTATCGCTACACTGAAAATCAAACAAAAATTTATATTTATTTGTATACAGCCTAAGTATTACCACACTGAATAGTGTGAAAAAAATGAAACACCATGTAGATTTTTTTTTTTTTAATTTTACAAGATAAAATTAAATTTTAAACTTTATTTTCAATTTAGAATTACTTCCAGCACGCTGACTTTACGGAGAGAATTTAAAACACAATTTTGATAATCAACATCAACCATCAATCGTCAACATTAAAATAATATTAACACGATATTTAAATACATAAGGTTGCAGAAATTGATTCTAGGTAAGGGTATTATAACGGTATATTTCCAAAACTGAAAGGGTAACGTAATGGTCCTTTCCAACAAATTTTCTTGTGATTATTCGCCCACAGTTGACCACAATGTAGAAACCTCCCAATTGAATCTCATAAATATAGACAGTATCCTGCATGCTTTTAACCGCGTTTCAATATCGTAGTACAAGTGAAACATGTGCAAATAAATTGTTGTTCAAATTAAAGATAAGTATACAACTACCGCATACCTACTTGTTAAATAAATAGAGTAGAGGGGAAAGGGGAGGCAGGAGAGGTCATAGACTGGAAGATATATTTTTTTTTTTGCAAAATACAATTTTTACTTGTACTTATACTTTGACATTTGTCTACTAACAGTTTGTGAAATGCTCTTTGAACCATAAATGAACAAACACGACTTAATGTTACATTCATTACGGAACGTTCATGAAGGTCAGAGAAAAAATTATATGTTATAAAGGTTTGCAATACAAGTAAAATAACCAAACTTTAGTAACGTGCCAGGGAAACAAATAGTAATTTCACGAAACAAAATCTTTTTTGACCAGTTGGATTATATTCTATATAGTTCTTAATCGTACACGGGAAGTTTGCCTTACGCTATAACGGAAAAATGATATGTATGTGGCAAGTATGTTATTCCGTTTTAATATCATTTAGTAGCGTAGACGATGCTTCACAAGTGTATATTTAACGGTAAAGGCGTGTACACACGTAAACACGTGTACAATTTGCTTTAAATATACGAACATAGTTTCAGGAGAAAAGGATTTGACTTTCATGGTTAAAGGGCGGAAAAGTCATGTAATGAATTTATATAATTTTTGTGTGTAGGATCAACAATTATAAATGTTATTGCGCAGCAAAATTATTCTGTATTTACAGGATGGTCAGATATGTTGACTACCAGTACTGAATGCTGAGCTAGTCTCAAGAGAACGTCACTTTCGGTAATGTTGACACCCAAGTGTAATTAATAACTGACGTTGAGTATAACAATTACAATACAAATGTAACATTCTCTTTAATACAAATAAAGAGGAGACATGCTTCCATCGTTGGGATACAATATACTTTTATGAGAAACTTTTATATGTGATATGAATTTATAATCTCTGAATTCGGAAGAAATTTTCGCTGCTCTTCTACTGACGTGAGTAGGTTCAGAAGAGTAACTTGCGTCTTATCTGATTTGTTCTTCGCCTCCAGAGCTTCTTAGGCGTGCAGGACTTTCCTGTTACCGTCAAATGCTGGCTGTAGGAGTAACATTTACCGAGTCGAGATATTTGTTTTGGAACCATTTCGTGAAGTAATAAAGGTTTTAAACCTTTAAGTTCCATCCAGTCAGATAAAGTTTGGCATTTATGCTTACTGTTGCTGCATCCTTTAGACATTCCATGCTTCTCTGTAACAACACTGTTGAACATTTAAATGTAAATCCCAAGTTTTAAATTTATTCTTGTCTTAGACAGAAATGTTTTTAATATCGTCACTTTTAAAGTCTGAAACATCATGTTACTCCACTTCATCAAAGGTCATCATTCCACGAAATTTCCAGTTTGAGAAATGTTACCCTGGTAAATGGGACTCTGGTAGCGATGTAAACATATCCCTTACTGTAATACAAATGTGATATGGGCTTATTTCAGAATTCAAATTACTTATTTTATAAACTCACCTTTATTTTTATTTATAATACCTTCATAAGAACTCCAGAGTATCCTGGGCTCATAACCTATCAGAATTATTTATATTGGAATTTGCACAGTAAATAAAGTACCTCGGCATTGCTCTCAACTTTTAAGAAGTAAACACATTATAGAACATACAACACACAATGTCACAGGAACAACACAGAAATAAAAGTGATACAATTTACACAGGCCTCGTTTAGGATGTTATTTTCGTACGACAGTTCACTGGAAATATGTTAATTAGATTTGATTTGAATAATCGTGTATTTCGAGCACACTTTGTCATTGTTAAAGCGACAGATTTGTGGGCATATAAGGACATATAAGGACCGTACTACCGAATTGAATTCCTTATCCATGCGATAGTAAGATAAGTCCCACCTCGCAGTGGTCAAGTATAACAAATACTTGATGGTTTACATCAAACATGTCACAACATGCTGAAAACAATTTGTACAACTAGGCTAACTAAGTTAATTATATCTTACTTAATGGCTGCATTATAGGACATACAAAGAATTTTAGTAGTTTCAGAAATATTTAATACCTGGTGAGTGAGCTCAGGCGTTTTAATTTATTCAAGTAAACCAAGCGTAGTTTTTTTTCGACAGTTGAAGGTTGTAGTTGCAAACGAAATAAATTTATTACGTTTTGGTAAAGTAAAAAATTGTTGCAAACATATTATTGGTACAAATAATGCAGAATCACTGGCAAGCTCACTTCTCGGACCCGCGCCGCCTCTATGTGAACTAAATGTGGCGGAAAAAGGTTCTACCTGCATCTTCGTGAGTCCTCGGCTCAACTTCGGTCATACGAACATGATCCCTCGTTACTACTATCATGTACCTTCGAAGATGTACAGTTGGGAATCATGCTGTGGTTGGCTCACACATTTCAAGGTATGTTATAACTTTGTTCCTCAATATCTGTATGACACGAAACATGTAAAGCCGTTTAAATAAATGCAAGTAACGAATTTGTAAATAGAAATAAATATTGTGTTTCTGGGAAGAATACTAGGAACTGTATAATTGTAGATAACGTCCGCCATCATAGATCATGTCACCCGCCGCCACCTAGGATTATACATCACCAACCCTTATAACGTAATTATTTAGTTTTTTCCCTCAGAGTTTTCCCAGCAAAATAACTATAAAAAATAACCCGACTTACTTACGGAAACCTAACAATATTAATTATGTTTCCAAATTTCCATCAACATTCTTCAACCTACTTAAGATAATAATAGTTAATAAATAAATTCTGTCCAACGTACGGCGCAACGAAGCTCAGAATATAACAATTACAGAGCACATGTGGAAGAACATAAATGCCACCAATAATGCGGTAATTCGGCGGTTTTTAATGTTATGGTACTGTACTGGTCAGCCATCTATACCAATGTACTTTTTTATTTTATAGAATATTCATGACATCTGATTTCACCTAATGCTTTATTTCCTCTCGCCACATTGACTCTTATTCTCAAGTGCTAACATTCCAATTTTCATGCTCTATAATTCCATCTTATATTTTTATTCCACATCGACATCTGCCCATGCTGTTCGTCCTCTTCATCGACTTCTTCTCTTATTTTCCAATCCTCGGGTACGTTTTCTGAGTAAGCCCTCCCCACAATGTTGTGTTTGTTTTATGCTCGATTATTTTAATTCACATTTATTCTACTTTGAAATTCCCTCCTTCTTAAATAATTTATCCTTAATCGTAAGACTCTCAAAGCCTCGTCTCAGACCTCTCCCTCCCTCCTTCTCTTCTTCCCCTGCATGGCCATTGTTTGGTTTCCGTGTCTCCCATATAGTGTTACATTCGTTGAATAAATTAAGGTTAAGGGATGGAACTCTCTCTCTCTCTCTCTCTGTTAACCTGCCTTCTTATTTATGCCATACATTAATATTTAGCTGTCTCTTCTTCTTCACTTGCAATCAGAGCAAATTAACGAATATTTTATCTGGACTGCTAGAGCTAAAACTCAGTGTTAAATTGGTAAATGAACACGGACATCACGTTTCAACACTTGAAACACAGATATCAAGACTATATTCCAAGGATTGTGCCACTTCTAGGTGGGCGACATACTTCTAGGTGGGCGACATACTTTACATTATGTGTGCTAACGTCTCAGTATCCTAAGAATGAGAATGATTTATGTCAAGTACATAAGATGCCTGCGGATCCCGTTAGTGCTGTACTGTTTCAAGATAACTGTAAGGGCGAGCAGACAATAATAACTTTGACTTATTAGAGTATAACTCTGCTGAGTTAAACTGTACCAACAAAGAAAATTAATATTAACAATTTAGCTTGCGAGTGCTATGTTTAAAACTTAAATTTGCAGTGAATAGTATGGCAAAGGCCTGATGTCATGCTCGTATTTCATAAGACTCCAGGCGAGTTCTTCACAAAATAGGTTAACAATAAACAATAAACGAGTAAAGTTGCACCAATTGTCAAGTAACGAACTTACTAACAACTTGCCAGAATAGTTCTCGATAGAGCTTTTCGAGCCATTATTTTTGGAGGGGGGACTTACTGGAGATATATGTGAAAATGGCACGGATTACCGCGAATCCATGATTAAGAAATTACAGGCTGAGGACCATCAGAGACACCACGACAATATTAACAGGGACGATAGCTACAAATAAAATAAAATAGGGGCTCCTCTCTTACCTGCAAGCAGATTCTCGCCATTCTATGCCCAGAAAAGAAATGTGTTCAATACTCTTATTTTTAGGGCAAAAACGTCTGTGAAGAGCAACACCTGGGTGAGGAGTTGCAACACCTGACTGCAGCACTAGAAGCCAGTGGTTACACCTGGCGCAAAATACAGCAGACTATTAAGGTTGAATCGAAAAAGAAGGAAAAGAGAAAACTAAGCCATTTTGCTATATTGCCCTACATTAAAGGCACTACTGACCATCTGGCCCGCCTTCTCAGGAAACATGGGATACCTACAGGTATGAAGCCAACAATCAAAATCAACCTCATACTGGGATAGCATTGAGTTTGACAGTTTCAGCACAATTATTGTGGCTATTGTAGCCAACATAGGTAATTACAGGCTGAGGCTAAAACAGACATAATTAAATCGCAGTCTGAAAATTGTTCATTTTTTAAACAATTCCTTCAGGAAAACAAATTTTGTTCCTAGATACGAAATTGTTGTTATCTCGTTTGTCCTATTTGGGTTTTCATGGGCTAATTTCAGCACAGCAAGAATGTATGTAGGTTCATGTATACTGTAGCATGAAACTCTAGCCGTCTCTCTGCATGATCTGAAAGTAAGACGTTTGACGAGTCTGGACTCTACGTCGGTTATAGCCTCTGCATGATCTGAAGTGTCGCAGTTTTCCTCGACACTGGTCTCGCAGCGGTGAAACTCCAGCAAACCGCCTAGGATAACGATACTATCGTCCTTCCTTCCTTCTGGTAGATCCAGCGTCGTCGATCCTCCACCAGGTCCTTCACCGGAAGCTGCGTCGTCCAACTCGTCCTTCTCATCGGCGGCTAGCAACAAAGATTCCTCTTCTTCTCTGCTCGGAAACCTATGTTCTTAACAGCCGTCGTTCATTGCTAGCCCCGAGCTTCTTCTCTCAGATTAGTCGTCCAAAGATATCGATACTCGCCTGAAGCTGGTCAGTATACTGCCCGTGCCAAATAGAAAACAAACTTACAGTTTTATACTAAGCGTAAGTCAGACATATTTGAAAAAAACTGTTTGCATAACATTAAATTCCCATGGTTCATAGAGTAATAAACAAAAGTGTGTGTTAGACACGGGTTTGTCAGCTGCCAAAGACGAACTAAAAGTAAAGTGAGGTGAAGCTTTCCAATATTATCATTTATCTGTCACTGTTACAAAACTACATATTACACAGCACAATGACAGTAACAATGAACAATTAAAATAGTTTTAAAAAAATTACCTACAGTGTAGTTTTAGTTTGTGATCTCGGAGAGTGCATACTAGGAAAGAAAGACTGTTAAAACCACAACATCATACAACAAACTGATATAATCACCGCTTAGCCACGTGTTCAAAGTCTCCGGTTAAAAATGAGTCTTGATGACGTACATAACACGTCCTCGCAGCTTATTATAGTTTATCATACCATGACGTCATTGCTCATGTACAGTGAAGACAGAACATAGGGAAGGTACCCTAGGACAAGACAACACAATACAGATGTTACCGATTTCTGAGCTGGGTGTCGGCCTAACTTCTATGAAATTATGTCCTGTGGTAAGAGAAGCCACGGAATGCAAAGGGAGGGCGAAACGAAATCACTCCGAGCATACCTATCGTCCAATGGCAACCTCTATCACATTTATCGTATTCGAAATATAGGAATTGAGCCCGCCGGGATTCAAACCCGGATCTTCGCAGTGGGAGGCGAGCAGTCTGGCCACTACACCAACGTGGACTAACATTGCATATTTGCTGTGAAACAGTCGCAGTGCTTTTAGACTTTCCCAAGCTTTGATAACAAGTCTGGCTTTGTGCTCAAGCGTGAGATCTCACACCCTGCGTGTTGAATTATCCACTTATAAATCATAACAATACTTTAATTTTATTTGCATATATATATATATATATATATATATATATATATATATATATATATATATATATATATATACATAAAATTGTACACAATAACGCAAACGTCATCGGTATTAGCCGCCAATTTTTACATGAGAACTGCCCGATTACTCTAAAAAATTACACTATAATCAATATATAAAAATAATATATGGCTAATTGTGACATCTATATTGGTTATACGTTATGTATGTGTGAATCTATTGCCCAATAATTTATGTTACCAGAGGGCGATAATGATACATCATGTGAAATTTTAGTTTGTAAACAACCAAACAATACAAAAACTTACTAATTCCAACTCTGATTGCTATTCCCCGCCCTTAATAACTGTAATTCATTTGATTACACTTTGAACATGATAGCTACAGAAAGTGATTTAATGTACGTCACTGTGTCAGCTCCCAGCTACAGGTCTTCAAACCTCAACAGTTGAGGCGTGCGATAACCAGTTGGCGATAATAGAAAACATCTAGAGAGAAAGCTAGTGCGAAATAAAGAGGTCGCTGTAGTAAGGCGGGCGACTTGGTAGCACGTGTGGCTCGACGCCCATGTTATTACTGCAGCTTTCGCACAACTATGACATTATAGCTGTGTCCAAGTTTCACTTTACAGTTCCCGCCCTTTCTATCATCTCACTCCCTGCGACTACACAGGTGCCAACTAAACAAGGATAACTAGTCTAGATTAATCGTAGTCAGGAACAACATACACATACAGGTTGAGTCGTTATTACATGCTAACTAGCGGGAGCAAAACCCTGTGGTCAAATAAGAAGGGAAACCTGCACACAACACTGGGCCTATCGTGACGTATGAGGGAGATACGTGCCTTCAAAAGTGCAGAAGATGGTAAATGCGTATTTTCGCGATAAAACCTCATGCATATGTAATTAAGTAACGAAATTTCGTATAAAGGCTACTGGTGTAGGGATTGACAACAGCTAAAAAATATGTTACAAAAAGAACGTCCCTTCATATTTTAACTATAACTTTCTAACCCTCGACTTGAAATGACTGGACACGACATGTAGGTGGTCAGATGTTGTACATTTCATGTCAGTACACTACAAGGCTCACATTCTTATTACTAGTTAGTAAATGGTGACATACATTACTTGAAAAAAAAATAGTTTTCGATAGTTAATTAGTTATTTATTTTGAAAGTGAATTCGTCGCCATATGTTGTCTATATTGTCCACTTCAGTTATATAAACCAGTTTTATCAAGCGACTACATGTATGAAGCTGACTGAGTTAATGTCCAGTGATCCTCATGCGCACTCCACTGGCCCACCATGGCCTCTCCGTCGCCCAGGATACAACAAACACTAGTATTGTCTTGCTGTGCGACTAATATAAAGTGGTACAACATCGTGCATGTTTCACATATCGACTCTTACATTCAGTAGCACAGCTTCAAGTAAATGTACCAGGTTTTCTTCCAAGCAGTGCCGATATGAAGCTTCAGATAAACGTGCGGGAAGGATGTGTGGTCCAATTAATATACCATCGGTGAGTCCTGCCCAAAAATTCACAGAAAACAGTGATTTAAGTGAGAATCCTCTGTTGAACGTGGATTGATAAGAGCCCACGCACGCTCGTTGTGCAGGTTGAAGATACCGCGCCTAGTTCAAGATGCTTCAACGGTGAGTAGGACTTATCGTTACGAAATATGGTACTTGCCTGATCTGGTTCTGGTAGTGCTCACAAAACTACAAACGAATACACCGATCAGAAGGAAGTATTTTCAGTGGCTGGTAGTGAAACACATACATTCTGTCTCGCCGTAAAATGTGACTTACTGTTGCTTGTGATACGATGAGCACATTATAAATTCCTCGGATACTGGTCTATAGATTTGCGTCAGCATAGTCCAATACATTGTGCTCGATGTTTAATTGAGGTCGACCAACAATGCGGTAACTTGCGTGTCAGTTCCTGTTTTACGCAGACGCTGACGAACTGACGTGAATGAACGTGTATGTGTCAAACGTAGGCAGGAAACTTTTCACCACATCGAAGACGCGCTGTGGATGCTTTACACAATAGTTCACAGTATGCGAGATACACATCGACTACTCCACTCTGTGACACTGTGACTAGTTGCTTGTAGTGTAAACAACACAAACACACACGACTGATACAACTAGTCAACTCAGGAGGGAAGCGCGCCTGGCCCTGAGTAGAAGACATGTCACATGTGAGAGGAAACTCTCGGAGTACAATATAACATGTGATGATACGACACTACTTTGATTCAGGCAGCAGTAATAAGCTTTCCTATACCGCCATAACTAATCCCATATATTTACATTCCAGTCCAAGTGTATTGAGAATGTTCAATTATTGCAATATTTTATGTGGGCCATAACGTCATTGTCAACAGTCGATGTCATTGCAGATAGAAACACACAACTGGACAGTTTAGGATAATGGGCAATAAACTGGCCATGACCTTTGCTTAGGAATCCATCCCAGCTTTCGACTTGGTTTTGCATTTCTTAAACGAAACCAATTTCATTGGGTAATTGTTTCTCAGATTATTTGTCCCTTGAAAACTCACGCGTGTTTGCATTACCGGCAGACTTGTTTCAAAAATAGGGACGTAATTTTTAGTAACGTACAAAATTCCTACACTCCGCCGAATCACGCCACAATATAAGCCATCAATATATTGTGTTTTCATTATATTTGGCTCACAAATGTTATGGGAAAACAAGGTTCCAGCATTTTTCTTACTAAACACGAGTGCATTTCTGTTTACTTGTCAACACAGTCTTCTTGTTCTTCGTTTTTCTGTTACTTTCATCGAAAATACGATCGTAAGCGTCCATCATTATGAAGTACTGTGACGTCCAGAAACTAAACAACTACGCACTGTCTTACATCGTACCACGCTGTTATCAGACATTACAAGCTTGTAACTCTGGCTACACACAGGCTAACTGTGCGACTGATGTTTAGCCAGGTATGTTGTGCATCAGTAAGTGCACAGCTACGCTAGATGACTAATGATTTTCCAACTAGTTCACATACTTCCGTCGTGACTAGTTGTCTTGAACATGTAGCAGGCATTAGAACTTGATAAAACAGTAAACAAAGCCATGTTGGCAACATGGCTGCAGTAACTTCTTAGCCGTTCATTTGTTACACATGTATTAAAAGATAAAGTCTATTTTTCCGTATACGCGTATTGCAATACTTGAAATTGTTGTCGGCTGCTATCTCCCAGGCCACCGCAATGCCACTTACCAATCCACGTGTGATTTCTGAGGAAACGGTTCACATCAGCAGTCTTTCTGATAATGGCCTTTTTTTAACTGACGTGTAGATGCCGATCACCTGCATGTCGTATCTAGTCATCTCAAGTCAAGGGTTACAAAATTCTATGCATGAAGGGGCTGATAACTCCTAGTTAAATTATGAAGTGATGTTCTTTTTGCAACATAATTTTTTGATGTTGTCTATCCCTACACCAGTAGCCAGTATCAGAAATTTCGTTACAAAGTTATGTATGCATGCACCTATGAGGGCGCATAACTCTATCATACGTTACGATAGGCCCAATTTTGTATTGCTGTTTCCCTATTTATTTGACTTCAGGAATTTACTCCCTCAGGGTTAGCATATAATGAGTCATACTGTATATACAGATTGTTCACAAAAAACACTGACAAACTCCAGCAAGAAATATGCAGACTATTTGTACGTAACCGAATTATTAAGGGAGTAATTCGCCTTTGTAAATCAAATTTTAAAACTTTGATTTTCTCACAAATCTAACACTGATCGACGTAAACAGACCAAATTCAAGACATTACTTCATGACAATACGACCGACAAACCAACAGTAAACGCCAGTTGATACATTACCCCTTACGAAAATAAAAGGGTTTGCGCCTTTAAATTGCTGATAACGTTTTTTAACGTAAGGATAATGCAACATTTAATATTGAATTATTAGGTGATGTAAACTTAGTAATAAAAATGGTACTCTTGTAGTGACTGTCTAGGATGCACAGTTTTCGTGCAAAATGAAACGTGAAGTTTTGGCGTGGTGACACAGAGCCTAGTGTATAGGCAACACAACGTACACGAGTGTCTGGTTTATTCTGCAGTGACGCACAGACGATGGTGGTGATTCACTGTAAATATCACGTACCGCAGTTTGAATAGCTCACACAACCGTAACCAACACTTTGTCCCTGCTGAATGATTGTGTCTTTTGAAAAAATAATTATAAACGTGCAAATGAAATAAATATATCATCGGTACAGTGCACGAAGTTAGACATTTAAACAGTTTGTGTAATTGTGACTCTACTGTAAAGTGAAGGGGAGCCGATATTGTTTTCAGGCACTGACCGGTATTGCTGATACCAATACTGATACTGCCTTGAAAAGAAACAATAACATTATTGAAATCGTAGGAAATTTAAAACTTAATTTTCAAAACATTTCGTCAAAGAAAACTCTAATTGTCTTAATTTTTATTGTTTTAGTCTTAAGTACTTTTAAGATAAATAAAAATGTACGAACCACAAACTAGTCAGTGAGTGAAACATATGCAGGCATGTGATGAATTATAATGTTTGCTTATTGACATTTTGGTTTAAAATTGATGTAAGGAATAAATGAACTGTCACCAAGCCATTTAAATTTGTAAAGTACTCGTTAACTTTTAAGTGACATTTAATGGTGTGTGTTTAATACTGGACGAGTTAACGGTACATGATAACAAGCAACACATTTTATGGCTGCTCCTCCAAGAAGGGGGTCATAGGGCTTTCAATGCTAAAAATCAGATTCTCATATCTCTGGGTGTATTAAATTTAGAACATTCATTCAAATTGCATTTTCTTCTATGGAATAACAGAAATGGTGGTAAATGTTCAGAAAATTAAAACCTCATTTATAAAGTACTTTTTTGGTAGGTGTAAAATCTTGGAAAAGCTGAAAAAGCCTAAAAAAAACAGGCTATGCTAACTGCATTATTATTGCTCATGCAACACTGTTTATTTTGCTGAGTAGAATAAAAAAGTCCGCGAGGGCACCTATCTATTATTAATAGTTTACTCACAAATTAGCAAATTGTAAATAGCATGCCAGTGTTGCACGGAAGACGGCCGCCGAAGCGACGTGCTCGACAGCAGGATGTGCCGTTGACCTAGGAAACATGAGTAAGAGCGTGCAGTGTTGTCATACCTACTAGTCGCGCGGCGAGCAGCTGCCCTTGGTGGGATAAGCAGCCCTCGGCGTGCCGGCGGGCTGTGTTTAATCGGAACTGAGAAGTAGCCGGACGTTTACTGAATATTTCTTTTTCTATTGTCATATTATTAAGAAGTTTAGCTACTGTGAAGAAACTGTTATGGTGCGGAAAAGTTTTTCTGCGATATGGCAACATTAGCTCGTAATGGGGTGTGTCCAATGAAACTTTTCAGTTTATAATACCAATAATGATGAATTTCAATAGTATTATTTATTCAATACTAAAGGCAAATGAAAATGTTTAGGTGCAGTGTTATTTTTTTTCATTTAAAATTACAACAGAGTATTAATGAATTAATTTGTAAATGCACGTATCATTATTTCATTTGCTGTTAACAAATTTTGTTTGGCGCTAGGCCAGTAAACTATGAAATGGTAACGAAGAAGATACTATGGAAAGGAATAATAAGTTATTATAAAGTCCCCGATTCTTGTATAGCTAATGACCTCAGTGTTCCGGTAGCGAAAAAATTCATAAAAGCGCCCAAAAACGGTAAATCCAAGAAAGCTATGTACTGTACGAATCTCCAAACCTTTATTGTTGTCTACTTATGTGGCCGTAGAACATCGGGTAAGTAGTTTTCTTCTTTTATAAATTTTTTACTTATGTTGTGCAAAAGCTTCGAAACTCGACGAAAAAGTATCGTGTGTTCCTGTGCTCGAGGACCTATTCCCTAGTCTCGAGGTTTATTTATTTAATATTGTTCCATATATTATTATACTGTATACCTGGGGAAGTATGACATTGTGATTTTAGAATACAGTAAACTCCCGATTGTTGCTTTTTATGAACTTATTACGATTTCAGTAAAATAAATATTGCGAAAGGCCTATCGCAGCAATCAGATTGTGCGCCCTAATTTTTCTCGTTTATGCTTTACTTTGGGCTATAGAAAATCATAGATGACCTTGCAGGTTATCCTTGTATTCGTAATGCGCATTTCTATTCAAAAATATTACTATTCCAATGAAGTTTATTATGATATTCTAGTAAATAATTTCCAAAGATGGTCGGTACGGTCGCATGTTGCGCGAGACGTTTTGCTTAGTTTGTAATAAAATAAATGGTCGTATGTGCATTTCTAGAATATCCTTTTCTTCTAAATGAGTCATTCTATTAAAAATATTATTTTTTAAAACGACTTTATTACGATATTCATGTAAATAACTCCCGAAGACGGGCATTGCGGCGCAAGAATGTATGTTACAGGCAATAATACAGTTAACTGAAACGCCTTTTAACATTTAAAAAATTGTTATTTTAATATTTATTAAATGTACGTAAAAATATATTACATTCCACTATTTCTTACTATTGTAAAACATATTTTTAACATGCTTGGTATTCTTGGCCAATATACGAGTCTTAGGGTCCGCCACAATTGCCTGTTAGCCCAGATTCGTATGAGTATTATTTCACTTAAATGACAATATTTTGTAACAAACTGTAGTTCAGGTTGTTAAGCGACACGTTCTTCAGCTATCGAAACAACCGGAGTCTATAATAAACCGATAAAGCCATGAACGAAGTTGCTTACCTGAAACCAGTACGAATTGCCGATTTCTGCAATTGCGCAGGACGAGACAAAACAATTTCCTACTTGTAAACAAATACACAGTCAGGGCCGCCAACGGTTGCAAGTTGAAGCTCACATTCCGTAGATAATTGTGCGCTATAGACGCAATCAATATATCAAATGACTAATTTTTATAAATATTTTTTCCGAGGCGACTGCGAGCTTTGGTACATTGACGAGTATCGAGGACTTTACCTTACTTTAAATGTTACATTTATTTATTTTTATTTATTTATATCAGAAATGAAGTTCAAGTGTGTTACTGCTCAGGAAGATGACATTCCGCATAACAATGATTGGGGGTCAGATCCAAACTTATTTCCCAATTTGATTATTGAAGGGGAAAATACAGAAAATTAAAACCTTCGAAATACACGGCAGAAGAATTGTTGATATTGCCCATGTTATGAAAGAAATGGAGAAAATTGGCAAACATCCTCTATACTGTACAATGGGTGGTTACAAACTTCAGTCAGAAAAAATGGCATTATTACTGTGAAAACTGTGGACGCAAGTTTATCGTCACTTCTGAACCTCCCGATTCCTTATGTTACGTAAATTCCGCATTAGTATGGGGAACTGTGACTGTTTGAAATGAATATTCCCAAAGGAAGAATTTTTGTCAGTTCTTGACATTCCAACGATGAGTGGAAGGAAATACAACAAACAAAAAAGCAAAATAGAAGAGTTACAAATGGCAATAGTTTTGAAATATTGCTGACAAAAAACTGCATAAGAGGTTTTTTTTGTATATGGTTCACAAAAAGTCGCTTTTCGTATTTACATAAACACATAAATGGCTTTTTTCTTAAGCAATATGCCTTAAAGGGCAGTCTAAAAGATTATGTAGCGCCAAATTTGACAAGTACTTCAAAAGATGTTTGCTCGTTCCTAGCAAGTATGAAAGGAAATATTATACACCAACTTACAGACGAAGTGGAAAAACATGGTGCTTTAAAATATTATATGTGGGTGTATTGCGGCTACACAAAACTAGAACCGCATGATGATGAATACAGCAGAAAAGCTTTCCAAGACGTCGAATGTTCCTGTTTATAATGTACAGTCGGCCAATCATAAAATGTCGCCTCTCTACAGGCCAGAATTCTGTCTAAGTCCCACTTCGGATATCTTCGGCAGAGGCAAGCTCCGCTCATCGAAATCGTAACACTTTCAAACACTCCTCACGAGCCATGCGACGTCCGTAGGTTCAAATCTTGGTCCGGATATTAGAAATGAAATCTTTTTTATTTCATATATATCATTGCAGGTAATAACATTAATCACACAAATTAAAAAAATATATATTAAAAACTTTAAATTAGGTAAACAAAGGCAGACGTGTTACACTAAGCATATCACGTTCTTGTCAACAGATGTGAAATAATAGTTATTTAGAGTTCACGTCCCTACTACAAATACTTTACACATTAAGAGACGCGCATACATATAGATTGTTTCTTCCAACAGAAGTAAATTAAATAAATTATAATTAATTAAATAAACAAGAAGCAAAATTTATAATGTGTATGCTCGTTTTACGTCTCTAGTTGCATATTTAGTGCAGTGGTTTGTTTTACTTAGGGACACTACAAAAATAAATATTTTGTTTGCACGGGAACAGTTTGCATTTGCATAAACGTTAGACAATTCAATAATATCGTTTGAAAAATTTATAACCGTTATTATTAATAGTAGTAGGTTTTTGCAACTGGATATTTAATAAATATGGTATTAATATAAACGTGTATTGATCAGGAATCCTCATTTAATCGTTGAGTAAATATTTACTGCAATGCTGAAAAAATATTTCGCATAAACAGGATGATGTATGTGAACTACTTCAGAACAATTATTGACATAAAGAAAACAATAATTATCTTAATAGTCGACCATCGATGCTTAATAATTCTGATTTAATAATAATTAATATTTTCAATATTCTTTTAACTACCTACTATTATTATTTGTGAATGTAGTGGCTTTTATATAATTTGTTTAATGCAAACAAGCAAATTTCTATAAATTTCCATTATTTGTGAAATAATTTTTATTATTGAAGAACAATTGTGGACATACGTCGTTGCAACAAATGGCGTGTCACAGAAAACCAGAAAATTCAAACAGAATCACAGATACAGAGAACAAACCAAAGATTGTTTTCGTCAACTGGAAAACAAATGGAAACCCATATAGGTCTAATTCCACGAAATGAATTAAGTCAGAAATAACAACAAAACAACATTAACAATAAAACAACATTAACAATAAAACAACGTTAACAACAAAACAACATTAACAATAAAACAACATTAACAATAAAACAACGTTAACAACAAAACAACATTAACAATAAAAATAATTTCACACAAACGAAAACACAGGCACCGGGGAACCAACCAATAGAAGTCGTTGTTCAATAGAAAACGAAAAGAACACATACAATTGATGGAAACCATCTTTGGCTGGTACTCTGTGTATTTGCATCTTTGTGCATTTTCTGGTGTTCTGCGACACACCAATTGCTGCAATGGCGTTTGTCCATAGTATAGCTATAAAGATATACCACAAAATCATAATCATTAACAGTTTTGCAAAAAAATTATTGCATACTTATAAAACAGAATTGAAGTACTACATTTTAAGTATCAGGGTTCTAATTTCATTTGACAGTACCAAAATATTTTACAATACATTATCACATGTTTTAGATACAGGATACATCAATTTGAAAACAGCAAATAGAAAATTAAAAACACATAAATTAAATTTCAACACCTTACTAATATCCTACGGGGATGAAATTTAATGATAAGAAATATTTCTATATCAATTTGCAGAAATTCTGTTCTATCTGAAACAACAGGGTTTTGAAAGAAGCTGTAAATTCCAATAATCTAGTCTTCTGGATAGTAAATAACCATCATTTTTCTAGGAATCAACTGCTCATTCAGGCTACTTTTTTTACTCAGAATTGCTTAAAATTCTGCCAGTCTTCAGTCTGATTTGGCAGTAGCGTAATTTTGAGAAAATGGGGAAAATCTTGAGGGAAATTCGGGACATTTTGTGGGAAAAACGGGAAATTTTGGGGAAAATAGGAAATGTTTAGTTCTTTTGGGGGAAATGATGCAATCCAAGATGGCGGCCGCTAATCCACACATCCACAGCCTGCAGCCTGTGCTTCCGGAGGAACTATACTCATCTACTGGCAACATATGCCTGGAATTAAATGAGAATGTTGTTCTGCAACTGAAAAGAAACCATGATTATTATTTCCAGGTGCAGGGGCAACTGAACATTGCCAAAAGAACATTCTGTGACTTTGTTGTTCATTCTCCTGCTGACTTTTTTGTTGACAGGATTGTGCGCGATGTTGCACTCTGGAAGGAACAAATGTTACCCCTTTTACGGAAATTTTATTTTTACTGTATGATTCCCGAAATAGTGGATGGCAGAACACTTAGGAAATTAAGAACCTGAGTGTATCTTAGAAGCTCGAGAAAAATCCTTATTAATAGTTGGAATTTTCATATTGGTAATTCTTATATGCTGTTCTCTAATAAACTATGTGATGTTTATGTACAGTTTACTTAACTTTCATCATCTGCTTTGTTGTGAACTATCCTGCAGTTTTATGCTATGCCCGGTACGTAACTTGAGTGTGTGGAAATTATGGTCAGTATGAAAATTGAGGGCTTAATTATGACATTGTTTGATTATTGTAATGAAAACGTTATCATAAAAAATTAATGTTACTGCTTAGTAATTTGATTGAACGTGTATACAATATCCCAATTTTGTATCACGTTCAATGATATTTATATATAGCCTATAACTGTAATATTCTGCTCTATTGTGAACTATTCTATAATTTGAAGTCGCACATAACGAGAATGCATGGAATTTATATGAAAACCAATGTTAAGTATGTTACATGTTAGCATATTTGAACAGATATTGATTTTAGGTCACACAAATGGTTATTATGTCCTAGTTTTAAGGATTTTTGTGATAAATTTAATTATTAATAGTAAAACTTTTGTGACTTATCGAAATGAAGTGTCCCAAAAACTTGTAAACTGTGGACAAAAATATAATTATTAACAAACCGCAGTACAATAAACAAAATTACTATATGAAAACATTTCAAACTTAAAACAACTTTGTTCTTTATAAACACCAATGATTAGAAAAAAAAGCCTTTTTCTACATGGTCAATTTAACACTAACATATTTCTAATGATGCGGTTTAGTTACAGTATTTGCAATATCCTGACTAACTGGTAATAATTGTAACATATTTTGTTATAACAACTATAATGTAATATTCTGAATTTGTGATATTTTACTAAATGAATTAGGTGATGATGATATAATATATCTGCTCTGTTGTTAATTATATTGTATTTCCATGTAGTTTAATTTAACCAGAATGCATTACAATTGTATTGAGTAGCCTATGTTTACGGAGTGCTTCATGTTGCTTGATTTGCTTAGTGTTTTTTCAAACGAACAATTTTATGAATTACTGTACTCAGCTTTATTATAAATTATAATTCTATATTCTCAATTTGTATAACATTCTACATTACTACGTGTTCAGCTATGTCTTTTCTGCCTATTATTTTCTTGTGAAATAGCGTGTAATTCCAACCAATTTCGTGGTGCTAAATCGTTGTGTATTACCAAAATGCATGGAAATTATGTTATAGAAAACTAGTTCCATGTTAGTACATTACAAGTGATTTCAGTTTTTGTGGTATAATAATAATGCATATCAAGTGCTTCATTTTACAGCTGTTTGTTTACTCTGAGTAAATAAATAGCAACTACTTGGGACCTGAATAATTCGCATTTTCTTTTGGGAACAAGCTATAACTGTAACTTCTATACATTCGTGTTACTTTCGCAACTGGCCCTCGACTCTTATGACAGTTCCTGGAAGTCGCTGAGCCAATAAGAAAAACGTAACTAAATGAAGGCCCATTTGACTGTGTAAGTGAACAGCCAATGTACAGCTGCTGTCGTCTTTGAGTTCACAGATATTCTTCGAGGCTAGCATAGTGGTCAGTGAATCCGCGAATTTTTCTGGTCTCTAGCAATTACACAAGAGTTAGTTAATTAAATAGTTTTCTCATTTACCCCATCATCAACTTCAGCAACAGTGAGTAGGCTACATATTTGTTTGCTTTCTACACACATACATAATATTTTCTCATTAACCGCTTTATCATCTTCTGTAACGACGTCTTCACCGCCACACTCGCTCTCATAATACTAACTATAAATAACATAATAGAATTCGAAAAATTTTCAAGGCCACTTCTGGTAGTGTATAACTTTTATCACAAAACTGTAAAATCAAATATTTAGTTGAAACTAATAGTAAAGTTTGTAGGTTAAAATAAATGTGTGTATTCGTGTCATCTGTCAGCAGTATGTGTATGCGTTATGTACAAGATAATTTACATTAACTCATAATTTAAATTCTTGTCCCAATTCGAAATATACATATGTTGTAGTTGAGAATACAAAAATACGTTTTCATTTAACGTCACCCTCACTGTAATATGTTAAATAGTTACTTTTGAAAAATGTTCTTGGGTTGGTATATCATCTGATTCTGCAGGGAGATATTTAGCAGAGATCGGTGCTTCGTGCTTGAAAAAAAGAAAAAAAATTACAAATTTCAAGAAAGTAATCTGGTAGCCTACTGAAACCTACAATTTATTACGTTTGTCGGTAAACATATATTTTCACTTGTTACGTATATGTATTGGTAGAGCCATGATTTTATGGCGAAAAGATTTTTGCAACATTTGGCTTCAATGCTTCATGTTCACACATGTAGCTCCGCTACATCGTCTGTGATTGGATGATTTTACTCTCACTCGCCTTGGAAAATTACAGACGTACGGAGTCACAATAATCTTATACTGATTGGTGCAGTCAAATGAGCAACGTGTATGAACAAAGACACGCTGCCAGTAATCATGAAGCAGAACTGCCTATGTGCACGAGAGACACTGAAACAAAGTGGGGCAAAAATCTTTTCGCGACAAAATCGTGGCCCTATGTATTGGTTTTCACCGCACGCATGTGTCTGCTGTACAGCGGAGGAGTTGAAAAATATTATGTGAAGACGAGCGCTCAGAGGAGTGTAACTGATATAACAGCGCAAGTGTTGTCGTCTCAAGTTACCGCTGATAATACTGCCTCGGTCCTGTGCCGCCACTCTCTACTGGCAACACTGTGTGTCCCAACCGTCATCCTCCGTCTGCCTCCCAGCGTGCGTGTGTAGACATCTTGGCGCTATTTACTGCTACTGTGGTTTTGGAGACGCCCGCGCTGCCTGGCGGAATTCCCGCGCCTGTCGTGCTGCAGGATCAGTCTTAACGTAAATCGTAATACATATTCGAGAAGAGACTACCCCAACCCGTCTCCATTATTGTAGACTAACATTTGTTCTTCAACACACACAAATTCAGTCAGGAACAAAGTGATGGTTACGGTTATGTGAACTATTTGAACTATGGTACGTGATATTTACAGTGAACGTCCACCATCGTCTGTGCGTCACTGCGTAACAAACCAGACACTCGTGTACGTAGTGTTGCCTACACGCTAGGCTCTGTGTCACCATGCTAAAACTTCACGTGCGTTACAAAAGGACCTTTTTCATTACCCAATAATTCACTCATAAATGTTGGATTATCGTTACGATAGCAAAAATTGTCGGCAATTTAAGAATGGCCACCGCTTTTATTTTCGTATCAACTGGCGTTTACTGTTGGTTAGTCGGCCATATTGCCAATAAGTAATTTCTTGAGTTTTGTCAGTTTACGTCGAATAGTGTTACGTTTGTGGGGAAATCAAAGTGACTAATATTTTTTTCAGCTTTAATTTTCACAAGGAATCACCTGCCGGAGTTTGTCGGTTTTTTGTGAAAATCCCGTGTTGGTGTGTGTGTTTGTGTATGTATGTATATATATATGTGTGTGTGTTTGTGTATGTGTGTATATATATATATATATGTGTGTGTGTGTGTGCGCGCGTGTGTGCCTGCGTATGCGTGTGTGTGTGGATATGGATATATTTATATACACATGCACAGAAATAAATACACGTATATAGTCCCTGAAACAGTTGCAACGGGTAAAAAACACGTCAATGTAATAAGAATTTGATACGGTTACACGCACGTGTATATGAAGAATGTAAATAGTACTTAGTTACCCTAATTTTCAAATATAAGCTCACTAATCTTTCCACGAATGAATGCTCTACTTGCATATTTTATTTCTTTGTTATGTTGAGATTGATCAATATTGTCATGAGGGATAAAATTGAATATAATAAATGCAGCACGGAAGACGGTGACCGGTGGCGGCCATTGCCTGTGATTGGCCAAGGGAGTTTAGGCAGTGTTTGCTGGCCGGTGCGGCAGTAGGTAGGTGCTAAAGAGCACTGGGTAGCACGCCACGAAGACGACCAGATCACATGTGAGCATGCAGCACAGCTTCGTCTGACTAGCTGAGCCCACACGACGGGGGTTGGTCCGACAACTGCGCGTATCGAGGGCTGACGTCTTAGTAATTATTTTGAAGTTTGGAAAGCTGTAGTTTCCCGGAGAAAAAGTGCGTCATTTGTGATAGAGCGGGCGATATACGTACACTCGTGAGCACCAAGGGAGTATGTATTTGTGAACATTAAGGCGGTCGTCCAATTTGTACTTGGCCTTTGAAGATACACTAAACAAGAACTAAAATAGCCTACGGGCGGGTGACACAGCAAGTTATGTGTTGTAACCCTGTAACCGCGTACAGACAACGCTAACGTTTCGTGTAAATAAAACACGTGCGAACACATGTAGCAGAAAAAATACATGAATACTCAAATACGGGAGTGTCGACACGCACTTGTTGCGTTGCCTGATGAGACGCGCAGTGGAGGAACGTGAATGAACTAGTGCGTATACATGACTTTGTGTGACATTTCAAGCGAGGATTACAAGACCCAGCAGGTGAAGGATGAAGCTTGGAGAGCTGTCGGTCGTGAAATTGGAAAGACAGATATTTTTTAATGCTAGAATTTCAAAAATTCTCACGTTTTAGTTTGAAAATAATTTTTAACATCCGTAAACCTATCGCGCAGAGATATTAGGATAGTAAAATTATTTTCAAATCCAAACGCGAGTATTTTTTAAATTCGGTTAAGCCTAGATATTATCATATTAAACATTATAAAAATACAGTTTTCCATTTTTGTAGATTTTGTGGTTTCAAGCCCTTATTTTTTTCTAAAAACATTTTATTTTTTAATATTTTACTCGAAAGTATAGCATACTACTGCAAAGTGTTGCATTAATAAACGTCCGCAGATAAAATATCTACTCGGCACAAAAGTTTCATCGAATTTTAATGAGTAACTCATATTTTATTGATGATAGAGTATTCCAGTCATCCTCTCGACGTCGTACATGTCCATACCCTTCAACAGGAAACCTGCCGTATGATGCAGGAGCCAAACACACGCGGTGCTGGTATCAACAACCTCAGGCAGTCCATGAGTGGCGAAGATCATCTGTAACAAATGAGAAGTCACGTAATTTCACGTCTGTATTACTACTTAGTCTGTTAACAGAGGTTTGCAGCCCTGGTGAGTCATGATCTTACTTCATAATGGAGCAGGGTGTTGCTTTCCAGTATCTGGACCGACGTGTTGTTGGCAGAATCTGCTCTCCTGTATCTGGACCAGAATGTTTACCAGGTGTAACATACTGAAGGCACAGCTGAGAGGAGGGTGTTGTCACGTCTCCCAGTCAGTCAAACACATCAGTCAGGGCTCACCATATCTGCCAGAACTACAGCAATAATACGGCAAAGATATTTGAACACCCCTAAAGGAAGGAGATACATTACTTCTAATCGCGATGGATGATATTGAATATCGTCTCACCATACAAGGTACCACCAGATAGCAGCTACATGGGATCACCTTGCTGAGAATGAGGTCCACCCAACCTCTAGGAAACTGCTTCGTGCACGAGTCCTCTATTACTAGGTGGGCTATATCAGCGACCCGAGGGGCGAGGACTCGCCCTATAAGTCTCGTGCCAAGCAGGAGTTCAGTACCACCACTCAAGAGTTCAATATGTGATCGGCCATGCATCTGAGCTTACACCCCCGAGAAGTTGTCCACCCTCCAGGACCCTAAAACCCCCCTGATGTAACAACGCCAGGCTTCTTCGATATGAAATTTGTATTACGTTATAAAAATACAGTTTCGAAATAACTTTAAAACTACCAGCTGTGGCCTTAATGCATTAGTTGAATAGCTACCTGTGGAGCACTGCACATGATTGCTAACCGTTACCAAAACCTATGGAAATTGTCGAACACATACCATTCAAATTGAACATTAAATACGAATGTTGAGTTTCCAAAACTACAAAAAATTATTAACTTTTGCCCACTTGTAAAATTAATTAATTGAGTCGCTATTTTCAGAAAATTGAAATTCGTATTTCCGTTCTATAAATGTTTCAGGGACAATACATTGTGGAAAAAATACCTCTCAAAGATTATTCGTCACAAAGAAATTGCCATTAATGGTGTTTAGGATAACGTCCATATTTATTTTATATGCTTATGTCTCCACTATAAATGATTTACTAAAAAGAATATTTTCCTGCTAAGTTTCGCACTTGTTTTGGACAACATTACTGATATGCCCTTGCGTTAAACCAAAAAAACGTTGTGATAGATAAGCTTGAAGGTTTTCTTGAAAAGTAATTTTTTCCAAAGCATCCACAACGGAAATACGGTTTATCTCCTCAAAACATATTTTTTTTAATATGTTAAGAATTTAGTTGAAATTTTTCAGTTGTTTTTCATGACTAAAACTGTTAAACATTTCTATGGGTACACGTCAGTAGCCCTAAAATCACTAGCCCTAAAGTCACTAGCCCTTTAGGGCTACTGACTTTAGGGCAAATGACTTTAGGGCTACTGACTTTAGGGCTAGTGACTTTAGGGCTAGTGATTTTAGGGCTACTGACGCCCGTCCCATTTCTATTCGGTAAGATTTTTAATGATAAAGTTTGACAGTCGTTTTAATAACAACAGTAGTAGTTTTAACGGGCAATATATATCTCAGAGTGAGGCGCAGTCAGCCGCGGTGTTATGTTGGTAGTGCTGGACTACCTAGAAGCACGACAGCCAGGCTGGCAGAGGGTTCAAGATCCCAGAGGCTAGTGTGAGGTCAGGGCAGCCAGAGAGAGAGAGAACAAACCGGTGTGGCGCTGGTGCGATCCGAAGAAACGGGTCACGCATGAGGCGGGGCAACTCCCTCCAAAAAAAAAAACACCCCTTCCAATCCACGTGCAGGAAAAAGCGGGTCCTGTGGACGGGTCATCTGCATAAGTAGTTGTGATCCCGCCAGGTATATATAGGTAGGTGAGGACTGGCTGGCAGCAGTGACTTGCTAGGAACTCTGTCTGCGACTGCAAGAAGATATTGTCAAGACCACGACCATGAGTCGACTGTTGGTGAGTCTCTTCAGCATCCAAGGCTCCAGGGTCGACACTTGAGACACAGTTCTCGTTCTAAACCAGTCTCTCTCTAACCAGTTCTGCTGTTCATTTTGTTCGACTCTATAGAAGAATATAAAACTGTTAGAGTGATTTTTAAATTCTGTTTATTTAGTTGACATATATCCCCTTGGTCGATCACAATGTCACTCTTGAAGCCCTGTCTTGGAACATTAGCCGCCGATATACGGTTTTCTTTGGCATCAATTCCGTACTTTTTGCAATTTATTCTTGTCAAAAATGGACATGCAAACATCACATGTATCATGAACTTTCATCATTTTCAAAAGTAACGTCTAAGGCCTTCTACATGATGCACCTCGACAAAGAATCTTCAGACGCTGTATGTCTTCACTAATAACACTTGCCCTACATCTAACATGACCGACAATCCGCAAAGAGCTAACGCCCTTTATACGACTTCAATCTTTTATTTTTAGCATTACGTTTCTGTTTTACATACTGGCATCTGAAAGACTGTTTACGTATATTCTTTGAAATGGAAAAAGTACGCTATAACTCTTATATACACGCCATTACATTTAAATCACTAACCCTGATCTGTGATAAATTACAAATTAATGATAAAATGTAAACAAAATATGTAGGCACTACAAACATCGTCATCTGTTGCTGATAGATAATACTCATGCTCGATTATTTCAATAGCACACGTATTAACTTAGAAGGCCTGACAAGCACTTCCCAGACAATATATGTTATAATATTTATTAATCCCATTTCTCTGAAACACAGCGAAACTTAGAAATAAGCACCTTGCATTATAAAAACACAATGCGAGACTACTATTGGCTATCAGCCACTGCTAGTTTAGAATGTTTGAAAACCTTACTTTACGTTAACTGTTTTACATCTATCGTGAAAAGTTCTTTTAGAAATAACGAGTTGAAAGTTAGGGTAACGTCAAAATGTAAAAACAAATGATATAGCTGATGCTAAGTGATTTATATAAACCATTGACACGTGCCAAGCCCAAGGTTGATTAAGTCTCACCTGATAATCACGTTTTCTGACAGTTGTTAAAAATTACTATCTTAACTAGTGTTTAAGAGTATCCGCTATTAAAACTTTTAAAATGGTCGTGTTTGGTAATGATTCCGTCACGAACGTGGAACAAATTTAAGCTATTGTTCTGCGAGAACTTATCTTTTTCAGGAGGAAAAACAGTTCTCTACCAAAAACAAACTTGTGTTTAACGGTGTGAGTTGCATTTGCTAGATAGGTCTTCAGTTATCGTGTTCAAACTATCAATGAGCTTTTAAGTGATATTATTTGCAACAGTTCTTGTTTTTCTGCCGAACTTATAGTTATATTTCCACATATTGGCAGCGTTTTCTAGCATATTTAAGTACTAAGCAAGTTTTAATATAGACAGTAGGTTTCACAACGTCTATTAAGATAAGGACTCACAGCACATGTCACAGTGCTGGAAAACCTACTTTAGTATTCAGATAAGTGGTTACAACTGTATTCATATGCGCATATCTAAATAAATACGCAGGAACAGATTCCAGTCTCAAGGAATTCAGTGATTCTGATAGAGCACTTCCTATTGGATGTAAGGTAGATAAGTAGTGTGGCTGAAGTTACAGGGACATGAGAGGTGGTGCACATGAGATATTAACTTCTGCAACCACTGCAGACATAGCGAGATTAATAGAACTTTCGTATGAAAGTGCGCATCCCGCTGATGTTTAGGAACGTTAAGAAAACTATGTTTTTAAACAAAACATTTAGGTACACTGATAAATCAGCATGAATACCACGTCTTGTATCCAAAGAGCATTAGAGAATGTTGACAGAACATATTTCAGCACAACTGTCCCTATACGTCACTGCAAGCAAAATTATGAATACTTATGGATCTTCTAGAAGTGTTAGCAACGTATAACATTAAACCGCTAAAACAGTGTCATAGGTTTGTTACTAATTGTTTCAAAATATTGTTAATTCTTATTTAAACTGTTACCGTAAACCAAGGGCTACTTTATGAGAGCAGAGGTGGCTTTGAGCCACTCAAGGTGATTTGTTCTTAAAATGTTTGAATAATAAATACGTACGGCAATTGTAGTGCTGAAAACATACATGTAGTTTGTCCTACAAATTTCGGAGTTTTTGACTAAACGTCACCAAAGTAAAAGTTTTATGTGATAGAAAGTTACCCCGGCTTACGATACGTATAATGTATTCAATTGGCAGTTAAGAAATATTTTACACTTTGGAGTGAGTAGCCAACCAATGAAGTTGTAATGGAAGTTCTTTTAAGTCGTAAATATTGCATGCTTTCGCGGTCATGTCCTCTGCTTCGTAGTTAGTTCCAAGATGCGAGATGCTTAGATGACACTGCAGCTTCCTTCTTCAAGGCAACATAGCAACAGTACAGTACAGAGAAGTAACGGACACTTCTTGTGCTTCTTTACTCTGAGCGTGGAAGATGCAGAGTCATCTGTGAAGTGAGCGTCAACGACCGGTACAAGCGGTCACAAACCAGAACACGTGATCATATATTTACAGTTGTCCCTACATCTGAACAGTGTCACTTGGTCCAGGCGTTATGATGATATGGCACATATACCAGGAGACAGACAGACGGCCCAGTAGGCAGAAACAGTGAGATGCTGGAAGTGCTCAGATTACCGGGACAATAATTTTTTAAGTTCATTTGCTCCAGGAGGCGGCTATGCAAACACTTGAAGTCAGTGCAGTTGAGTCATTGTTGTACGAAGTATTATACTATAGGCTGTTCACGATAAACTGAACACTCAACAGAACTTGTAATTAACTAAAAATATGTTTTATTGTGCCAATATATGTTAACTATTGAGAGTGTTGAAACGTTTACACTGGTTTTTAGTTACATGGAAGTTTTCATTTTAAAAATAGTAAAGGTGGCTGGAAAACGGTTGAAAGAAAATTGTATGCAATGCTCACTTTATTGTGAACGGCCTATAGTAGTCAGTGTTACCCTAAACATTGCTTTTGTCGTAAGAGCCTATGCATTTTACACAAAATTTAAGAGCAATAAAGTTGAAGTGATTTATTGAATGATATGTATGCCATATCACCTTAGTCTACGTTAGTTGGAAAACAACATTTTGCAATAAAATGTGAACTTAAAAACACAATTGCGTTTAGAAAAACAGTTTTGTGAGCAACGACATCGCTTATTGTTTGTGTGTGGAAACCACGCGTTGTGCCAACAGTGTTTAATACATGTATGCTAGTTGCTGCCATTTATTTAACATTGTGCATGCAAACGTGTTCGTTTTATAGCCATTTACAAGCAGCTGCATATCGTCAGTTATGTAACCATGCGTAAATAAATATCATGTATCTGGCTGTATTTTCAGGTTAGTTCGTTATGTTTTGTTTAACCACATAATTCACATTGTGCAAATATGAAACAGGGCCTTTTTACCTGTGAAATGAAACACCCGCAGATGTCTTTCCCTTACCTGATTTCTCGTTACACACGAATGCAGCACACGTAACCATTTTCATTCAAATCTGCCCAGTCAACAGTACCACTACCATACTGAAAGTAATTAGTTTTGGGCAACAATACCGCCCTGTTCCCGCAAAACCGTCCTATGTCTTAGACTTCAAATGAGTCCCAGCATGTCATATCTTGTATAGTCCTGCCTCCATGATTTCCTCGTAGTTATTTCTTCCTATGACTATACCGGAGATGTGATAAGAAGAGACAAATTTAAATTAAGAAAAACCATTATAACAAATCCACAATTGCTCAGCGTCATTTTTAAGATAAAATAGAACTATTCTAGTAATGCCCTCTAACACGACTCTTGACACTATGAATCGTTTTGAAATCTCATATTTCTCCAATAAATCCCCTAAACTGAAATACTCCAGCTATGCAACAAAAGTGTACATTATTTCAGACCAGAGGAGTTCGCGTGCCAAAGCTGCGCTTCTCTTGAAGCAGCACAGCACTACTGCACGCTATATGTATGTTCATGGTTGTCTGATAGAGTGCAACACTGAAGGCAGGTTGCAGTGATTAGTGATTGTTGACGCTCGCAATAAAGCGGAACAGTCAGATTTACATTTAGCAAGTTACCGGACATTTCGTAGCTGTACATCGTTCGTTAATAATATTTCCTATGGTATTAAAACTAATCTCATTTGCTTTACAGGCTGTTTCACAAATACTTTAATTTTAGAGGAGCAATGATTAAAGAAAACAATTAAAGTTTTCATTGAAAAAAAATTAAATGTCTTATAATAGTGCATTTCACGTTAACACGGCGCCAATTTAATAAATAAAATTTTTTATTAAATTTATAATTTCGTAACTGGTTGAGAGGTTATTTTTTCATGTAAACTAACAGAAATTTAAGAAAAACTCGTGTAATATGTATTTCCTTACGTAAGACACAATATGTGAAGGTCTAGTTTTATGCGAACCTTGTCAGTGTATTATCAACTATGCTATAAATCTCAAAATTTTAATTAGTGATTCTCAAGGTCATTGTGCTAGTTTTTGATACCAACACTTAAATATACATTAATATTAATAATGTTAAAACATCATGTACATTTAATTTAGTTATATTTGATACGTTTGTTTGTCTTCTACAACCTATGTCCTCTATATAATCGGAACTTAAAACAACTACACACAAAAAATTAAAGCTTAGCACGCCATTTGGGAGGGGGGGACAATTTGAGTGTGCATATTGAAATGAATGTATTATATTAGATTGAACTAGAATTTAATTACGAAATGACGGTGCGATAAGTTCACAAATAATCCACAAGTCATGCGTTTTGTTAACCGCCAACCATGTAACACTTTTGCATTAACTTTTGTTATTAATTTTGTTATCTTCATTCTTGTTATCCGCAATTCACTCATAATTAGGAATAATATTTACGTCCACATTATATAACATTTGGCTCACGGCTACTTTTATCGAAAATAAATTATATAAACCATCTCCCAATTCAAAGTTTAAGGTATAGGAAGTATATTAGATAATATGTTGGATTTAAATAACACAGCTATGAAATACATGCTAAGTATTTCGGATATGGTCTACACCTTTTTAATATTTCCAATTTTCGAATGGTCAATATCGGAGTTTATACCTTTGAAATATGTACATAGCAGTAAACGTTTTTGAAACATATTAATATTCAAGTGAGTAATAAAAGAAAACAATAAATTAACCGAAAACATAGGATTTTAACTGTTAATATATTGTAGAACACAATTTCTGCTCTACGGCTGACAGTTCATGACATATATTGTGTTGCGCGCGGGTTGGGTAATATTACAGCGCAGTTTCACAGCAGTATGTTGGCAATCCTGTACCGGATGTGTCGTAGTGACAGTTCAGTGGACGAGCTACGACACTGTTCCATACTAATGTGATCCATTCGTCAGGCTAGAGCAGAGTTTTTAAATCGCGAATAATTAAGACTCGTTTCAGAGGAACAACGACCACTATTTAATCAGACATCTCTTTACATATTTTCTTTTAGTTTCTGTAACTTATATTCTATGGCATTGTTGCCAAATTACACGTTAGACATTTTACTGACTTTAACAAATATTTATGGACCTACATACGCACAAAGTTGTTTTATTTCTCCGAACATGAAGAGTGTTTCCCTGAAGTAATGACGTGTGATTTTACATCAAGCTCTAAAATAAAAGCTAAAGATCTGCGAACAATAATATATCAACGCCTGGCCTGTTTCTGATTTCTATGAAGTCACTCATACTCACTGTACAGTAGTATTTCCTCAGCTGTTACAGAATTAGTAACCTAAAAGTTTTTAAATATTCTTTACTTTTAAATATATCTCATAGGCGGTAAGTTCACATCGTGCCGTTTGCGGTGCACAGTTACTTGATAATTAGAAAAACATTTCGAACAAGTTTTACCTGAAGTTGACGCGTTACAGTTGGACGCTAACACTATCTGTTCCGCTCTACACTGCTTCTAATGTCAAGCTGCTTCTATTCTTCGGCTCGATAAGTTATCATAGAAATAAATTGTGTTGTTTCCTGAACGACTAAACGCGTGTCACCTTAGCAACGAAGAGAGGGATTATTGAGTGTGTCGTGTGTGTGACTTCATATTATGTTATACATTATCTTCTCTCAGCACTTACATTTTGAAATATGACGGCTTATCCTACGAACAAATTTACCACTTTAGTAACACTGCGGCCTTTGTCAAATCAGTTTTTTTTTTAATTTTGTTATTGTGTGTATATATATATATATATATATATATATATATATATATATATATATATATATATATATATATATATATATATATATAATTTTTTCAACTATGAAGGATGTAATGATTAAACACAACTGTGTTGCCAATAATAGAACCATGTATTAACTCGACTTTGCGGTAAAATATCTCAAGACATCAACAGGGCAAACTATGGCATTTTACCATTGTTGAAACTGCAAGGTGTATTATTAGAGATGATACCATTCGGTAAATTCAAAGTCGTGCTTTTAATGAGCTGGTTAAAATACAGACACTTACTTGAAATGCTTTTAAACAAAATTAAATTTTATTTACGTTCACGATTTTGTTGTATAAAATAATGACATAATTTTAAACTTAAAAAAGTTCAGCAACCAAATTTTTTCACTTAAAACTTAACTTTAAAATCTGTTCAAAAAGAGACGAACACGCACCTAAACAATATACATAAACTTGATTTGTTAAATTAATACCTGAAATATCAAGAGCAAGTATGTTACATTAGATCACAATATTTCAGTTAACTCGACACATACCACACCCGATATTAAAACTGGTAAGCTAGCAATGAGTCAGCAGTATGACAGCAGTGTGGTGTGACATGTTACAGTTGGTGTGCCTGCTGGTGCTGGCAGTGGTGGTGTGTGTCAGCTGGGCTCTTCCTGCAGCTGGAGATGCTGTAGAGGTGCTGGAGACAGCTGAGGACCACCACAGAGGTGGTGGCGGCCACTATGGAGGTGGTGGTGGACATCATGGTGGCGGACACCATGGTGGTGGAGGACATCACCATGGCGGTGGTCACTATGGCTAAACTCTGGTCCTTGCATCTTGTATCACCCACTTGCTTTAATAAATATTGTCTAAACATCTACACTCTTCTCTATTTCCCTCCTAGCCCAGAGCCCTCCCGGTGTTCCAGCTTAAGTGGGCGATTCACCTCATTTTTCAACTTATTTTTTTATTTTTATATTTTTACCAGATTTTTTTTTATTTTAGGCATAAATTGTGACTAAATCTTCCTCTTTAGAAATTTTTGTATCTCTTATAGTTTTTTTCGTAATGAGTCGTAAACGTCAAAATTTGCACTTTACGACTTTATGCACGCCACTAAAACCAACTGACAAACCGAACCGAAAAAATTCACAGTGTATAACAATGTTATAGGCTATGATTTGACATATATAAAAACAAAAAATATATAGTTTTGTATTTTTAAAAAAATTTTGAATTTTTTTTCATTTTTCATTTCAAAATTCAGCATTTTTTATTAAATAAAAAGTATTTTATATTTTGTTTTATATATATATCAAATGATAGCCGACAACATTGTTATAAGATCTTTGAAAGAACTGTGCAATGGGAGTTCATGACTAGATTCAGTTTCTTGGATGTACTCCATTGCAAAATTGAACGACTGTCAAAGAAAAACTAAACAAATAAAAGAAACCATAAAAATAAGCAGAGTATGCTTAGTCAGGAAGATACAAACACAACATAAAATTCCAAGATGGAATCGGGTCAAATAAAAACAAGGAACAAACAGATAATAAATGAAATTAATAACAAATAAAATAAAAAACCAAATAACATGCGACACAACGATGATACGAAACAACAAACACAGTAGATATCAGACACGACACAGAAAAATACCAAAAGAACACAACAAGTAGACGAGACAAAACGCTACAGATATCAGACATATACAGACAAGACAAACGACACAATGAAGAATTGCGAGACAGCGGTTGCTTCTTATCTTTGTTAGTGGAATAAGTTATTAATAAAGGACTTTGCAGTAACTCCAGAAGCATCCTGGAAAAATGCATGCCCAGTACCGCAATGCAAACTTTCCTAAAAACAAACAGAGAATTGTACATCTACAGATTTGTTCCTATTGGTCACCACTTGTACCATGGTGTCTGCCATAACTGGTTTCTCTCTGATGGACTATGGTCGTCAAGACTGCTTCAGACCTTGCTGGAGACAAATATTACGCCAAGAACCACCCGCCTAGAGCTAACACAGCTTTCCCAGTCAGATGTAGACTATTATTACATACCTCATTCATTTTGTGCTGCACACTGTCCTGTAAATATATTTCCTCTTCCACATGATGTCATCTGAGAAACTTTCTTTATACTTCTTGCAAACAGTCACTGGTGCTGATGATAGGTAATAGTTTGTACCCAGAACTTCCTGTGTCGTAGAACTATGCTCTAAGCGACAGCACTACGGGAGGTCGACAGCATTTTTAAAAAGCTCTTAACAAACCTGTGCACAAAGGACATGTAATGCATTACCTGCTAATAAGAATTGCATTCAATAACGTCGTATACATTATTTGTCGGTGGTCACATGCCTACTCACTTCTCAAGTATTCTACTGCTTTGTCTATAAAAAAAATAAGTTTTCCCGCAGAAGCTAGCCTACTTAAGACCACCAAAGCAAACAACAGGACGTATGAGCGATATGTGACAGTATGGATAGTCTCGAAAGTATAAGTACTGCGATATTTAAAATTATTAAAGAGGTATTGATGTTTTCATAAAACCATTACTTGTTTTCAGGCCCTTAATATTGCAGATGTCTTGGAATTACTCGTAAGCATCATCCTTAGGCAACGTGCAGAACTATGTCTATGCGGATTTAAGATATATTGAAGATTAATTGAAGATTTTTACTAACACCCTTAAGGTTTAATTTCTAAAAATCCTTAAATAAACATTTAGGTTTCTACGTAATAATAATTCTAAATGAAAAAATATTTACACATCTTATCGTGTTTAAGAGATATGGTGTATAACATCTATCTATCTATCTATATATATATATATATATATATATATATATATATATATATATATATATATATATATAGAGAGAGAGAGAGAGAGATAGAGAGAAAGAGAAAGAGAGAGAGAGAGTTAGTTTCGTGATAAATTGCCATCGATCAAACCAATACTCTAAGAAATGACACAGATACTGCTCTGTAAGTTCAACTGGAGGTTCACCAACTAAAATATAACCCAGAGCCAGAACAAAGAACACAGGAGGATACAAGGGAGAGGACAGGCCTAGTGGTAGACATTTAGAATATTATATCATAAAGGGTTGTTCACCAATAACTCTTATCAAGTGGAAGTTTGGCTGACTTCACTGCTGCAACCATAGACAATTAAACTAAAGGCTTGTAGGTGAGCTGAAACGCCAAACAAAAATAAAGTCAGTTATGTTCGAGTAACATTTTCCCTTATGGATCAGAAAAAATATCCGGCACACTTCTTACATATGTCTATTAGCACCTACTAAATGGGTGTCTTGGACAGAAAATATGTTGGCAGGCGTTCCTCTCAAATATACAGCATTTTTCAATAAATCTAAGAAAGTTTTTGTACACAACTATGTGACTAACTCTGGATTGGACATGCATACATACAGGAACAATAACTTAATTGAGAAAATTTAGTGAGAAATGCGCAGAAAAATGGACACAATCATTTAGAAAGGAAGCATATGTGAAAATATAGCAACAGATAAAATTCCATTAGTTATGAGGGAGATTTGGCCAGCAACTTGAAACAATTAATGTAGCGGTGTATACGTTGTCGAATAAGACATCTGGTACCGATTATTCAAAACTGACGCTGAATAAGGGACTGTGCAGCTAGTGGGTCATCGTGAAAATACATTGCATGATGATAATACTGTTGACAAAGAGTAGTAAAATAAGTAAATTCCCAGGAACAAGAACAGTAGATATAATTTTCTTAACCAAATAAGAACTATGTGGCCTTCTGTCCAACGTGATGAGTCCTAGAGGGTCTAGCGAAGAGTGCGATCTTTGCAGACTACTGGAACAATCGCCGTGCTTCCCAAATTTGAGTTCCTTTTATGTTGCCCAATCTTGATCCAGAGAGCACAACTGCTGGCTGAAGCTCTTCATAGCTCAACATCACAGAATCACAGTGAAATAGTTTTGTGAATGTTCTCTTCGCTCTCCATGCCCAGATACCTGTACACATCAGTTTGTATAGAAACAGAAACCTTTCCAATATATTCATATAATTAATTATTACTTCCTCGAAATACTACGACTGTGCTGCTAGTTGGATTGACTGTACTTACTTAACTTTTCTGTTTCTGAAGCATCAAACTTGTCCACGAGTCACTACTCTTTACAGATCCCTAGATATTTAGAACCGTGAAGCCTAAGTTAGTTTTCTACCAACTAGTCTGGAAATACACCTCGAGATGTTAAAACTGCTTAGTTATACTTAGAGGTGATGTGAATCACATACGAGATGGTGTAATGATTTGAATAAAGGATATGCGATTTGCAATAAAAGCTTTGAACTTGTAGGGCAATTTTTTACAATGTAAGCACAGTTGGTGGATTTAACCATATGTACAAGGTAATATTAAATGATTGACTCTGAAACACGTCGTTCACATACTGCACAGCTTTACCAAAAATGAAACCACATAATAACTTAAGCCAATCTATAGTTATTGTTTTCACTGATACGCCATCTCACTACAATTCTAAATAAATTTTAAACAGACTACAACAGCTTTGGAGACGTTACAAAACCCATTTAACTGATTCTGTGCATGTTGCAGAGTAAATTAATGTGTCTCAGGAGTTTGACGTCAGTAAATATAGTTAATGTAACTAGTTTTAAAATTATGCAAATACTGAGACATTTCATCAGGAACTGTCTGATCCCACTTCTTTAGCAAAAACAAGGTTTGAAGTAGGATTTTTACTACACTGTGATTGAGAAACTCACATACATGGTTCAAACAAACTTGCAATGACAGACTGGATACCGGGACCTCATTTATCAAGAAATAGTTCCGGAAAATTAAAGTGGTATTTTAAGGTTAAATGTCCCCATATCTGTGAAAGCCACCACCACAAGGCAGCACCAAAATGAGCTGATTTTAGTTCTTGATTTTCTCTATAACGGTGAACCTATTTAAACTTGAAAACGGTATATGTTTTTTTTACAAACAAATTTTGACAAATATGTTTTGACCACGTGGATAAGTTTAACTTGAGTTCGATTATCTTACTCCCAAAATGAATACATTTTTAAAAAATGCGAGTGGATAAAACAATAGCCTAGTGCCATCAGCATACAATGTGATGCATCAAGTACAAATAACTATAACAAAACGAGCCGAAAGAGAATTTTAAGATAACTTCAATAAATCAATTATCTTGGTGGCGAGTGAAGAAATAGGGAGAGAAAGAAGAAGTGACTGCGCTGAGAGGACTGATAATTCAAGGTGCGTGCATGTCATGTTTCGAGAAAAGGTTTCCGCCAACCCCTTCTACTCGGCTCCCGGCAAATATGATCTTATTATTACAGAGTGAATTTATGATAGCCACCTTGTAGTGAGGACAACACCAGCATCAAATAGTACAGAAGCCCGTCAATGACTGACTGTGTGATATGCTGATGTTATTTGTCAAGTAAGCAAAATGGCCTGTCGTAGATTTTCCACATAAAAGAAAACGTGAGGTTCGATTTTCCTGCAAAAGAAGAAAACCAGGACCAAAAAAGAAAAAAGAACGAAAAATAAGTAATTTTTATGTAGACAATCAGTGTGGCTAATGCATGAATATCTCTTGTGTATGTATATGAATGAAGAATTTGTGCAGGGACATAGCAAAACATGGGGACCATGGGGTCCAGTCCCCTCTTTATGTAGTGGAGACTGCTGAAATGATACCATGTTGCACCTTGAAAATCCACATTTTAACAGGGGTAGTCCACCGGACCCCTCTTCATTGGTGGGAACGATGTTACATAACAGTCCAGTGTTCGGGACCCCCCCCCCCCCCTCCCTAAACACAAATCCTGACTATGGCCCTAGTGTGTGTCATAGCGTATGTGTATCGCGTGTATGTGATGTTTTAGAATATTCATTTATTCCTTTCATAATGGCAAAGTTAAGGCATGTTGCCTCCTATATATTTAACAATCCTTATAATATATGTATGAATAATAACAACCAACTAAAAACTCTGTAGTACATTGTAACAACTTTACTGTCCTGGGTTCATCCAGGTTCGTTTGGGATGGAGGGCTCAGATGAATGAAGTAATTGAATTAAACTTACAATTTATTATATCATCTTAGAATCACTCTACATTAATTGTAAAATACTTGCGATACACCCACTTTAAATAAAAAGATTATATACACATAATTTCCCTAAAATACTACTCTAGTATATATTAATAAAGGTTTCTTTCTCTCTAAAATCAGTACCCCGAATCCAAAGTTTGTTTGTACAAAAGTCTCGCAATGTAAAGCTCAGTCCAACCGCCCAGAATATTCTCAGGACACGCTGGTTGAAGTAAATGAATCTTCCAGGTTTTGCACTAACATTCAGTCACTTCCGAGCTGAATATTTGTCACAGATGACTGACAGATTCCCACCCATTCAAAAGGCCAGCGACGTCAGCCAGCCCGCATCACCAGGGGTGCGATGATGGGAGGAGGAAGGGCGCATTCCGCTGCCTCGTCGCCGGGACCTAAGGTAGAAAGCAAGAGAGGAGGAGGTGGCACGGCTCATCAGGTAGAACTTCGAGAGTGATGCCTCGTTACACGGCCTCCTCCTTATGTGTGTTCGTCCTTAACAGACTCCTTAACTTCTGGACCTTCATAAAGTTCCAGTTGATCAATGTGGACAAACTTGGGTTTACCCAGAGAGCCACTGTGCGATATCCTGATTCTTTATGAATTCTTATAAGGGCCTTCCTAATTTTCTGAAGTTTGGGGCAGTATCCCTTCCGTCCTGGTTCCTCTTCTTTAAATTGCTCAGAAGATTATTTTCCATCATATTGTTGCGTGCCATGTTCCTGGAGGCCAGTGGTCGGCGGCTGTTTCGTAACACCTTGAGGGCTGGCCGATAACTCAAAGCCCGGGTGGCTCATAGTGGAAAACCCGCCTAAACTACGTCATAGATACCTGTCCCAACTGCGTCTTAACCCTTCGAGGGCGGCCGACGTGACTAGAAGCTCATCCGAAACATGATGAAATATCTATTTTTAGACCCCTGTAATGCGGGGAATAACCGACTGTCTGGGCTAGTATAAAAGCACAGAATCGACACATTTGAGGGGAGTTCGCTATTGGAAGTGCTAGAGGAAGGTGCTACGCCTGTGGAGAGAGACTGGTGAAGACATCTTGGTGACGTCAAAGTCTACTGTGAGG
>PNEQ01084605.1:0-34318 GCA_003012365.1 Medauroidea extradentata
TCTGTTGGTGGCAACATGTTTGTTGTTCGTTTACTGAAAATACGGCAATGTTTGTGTTTACACACACAACCTGCAGTATGTAAAACGTTTCTTACAATAAGATGGACTGCCTAACATATTTGAAACAATAACGGTGAAATTTATAGTCAAAACAAGTCGAAATATTACGTTCGTCCGTATTTTTGACAACGGTAAATGTATGCCTTGTGCGGTTATGTTAAGTTCTTTACGCCTGTTTGTATCGAGAAGTGTATACGAGCGTGATATGAAAACGTAAAATGTAAGTTAACTTTTTAATTTTGTTGGGGAAAATGTCTGAACGGCCGATGCGGGAAATTTATGCATATATGAACGATCCGTGTGGGTTTATTTAACATTGTTTATATAGGCAATTTGTCGGGACCGTGAAAAACGATCGATGGATGCGGGAAAACAAAAGAAACGGGAACGATGCAACGAGGTTCCACTGTAATTTACAATGGCGGGGACCTCTTATTTGTACGATAGATACGGGAAAAACGATTATTGGAAAATCGATACATGCGGACATTGTTATCATTGGTTATAATAGGAATTACGTCGGGACCATTAAAAAATTACGATACATGCGGGAAAACGATACATGCGAGTACGATAGATAGAGGTTCGACTGTAACTTTATTACCAGTAAAATGTTATAAGTGTTAAAACTTAACAGGGTTTTATAACTACAAACAAACCTAACACAAAAGTCTCTGAATAGGTACGTACTATTCTAATTGTTACATGTAGTACACATATTCATTTAATTACTTACAGTCTTTCATGCCTTCAACAAATCCTTTTGGCTTAACAGGCAGTGTTTCCGGTTTGTGGTTTATCAAAGGATCAATTTTGAAGTATTCTCTAATAACTGGAATCTTCAAGAATAAAACTTGAACCAAAGAAATGAAGTTTGTTGACGTCCAGTAACACAAAATTGCCTGCAAGCAAAGATCAATATATTAGGTCACAATTAAATAATATTTATCAAATTACCTCAACCTAGATTTAGATAGGGACTGCATAACTCTTAAAAACAATGCAACTATTCTTCCAAAACCTTTTTAAAAGAATATTTACCTTTAAGACATAATTGTGATTTGTAAAAAAACCTAACACATTAAAATACATGTCACAATTTGCTACCTTTTTTTTTTTTGAGCATCTCACTATTGGATTATAGGGTGCAGTTTTAATGCACATTCACTCTCCATATTACAGTGCAAGAACGCAGTGTAAGGCAGCTGTCACATTTGTTACAGTTTTTCTTCACTGTTCTGGAAATGATCAATGTAACTTTAAACACATTTATGTTTTAATGATGCACATCACCTGTTAAGTATAGCACGTCAAGTGTTGATAGTTACTATGTTTTCATTTGGAATTTTAGAACCTTTACAGAATCTTTTTTTACCAACGTTATAGAACTTGAGAGCACCCACATGGTTAGGGGCAAAAGCCACCAACATGAAAGCATAAACGACTCCAACACTACCATGTTTTTCAGGCAGACAATGTATTTTTTTTTTTTATCAAAGGCAGTTATTGGAAGCTGCATGTTGGAAGTTGGAGATAACCCCATCAGTTTAGAAGAAAGCAAGGAAAGTATTTTCTTGGGTCCCTGCTGTGCGAGGGCCACTTTCTATGCGACGCGTCTCGCACTATGAGTACAAGATATTAAGAGACCTATATAATTACGTGTATTTTGTAGTGCACCGTCAGTTTGTATATGCAGTTTATTATTAAAATGTTTAGTAATTACGAGTGGTATCGCCATGAGCACTTTCGTAGATATGAGAGATTCACAAGCATCAACATACCGCGCAATTTTTTAAAATTATAAGTAAACATAATAAATACAAGAGCACATAAGAATCACCATTTATCGGCGTATCGTGCACAGTGTGAGATACGGCAATGGTGGAAATTCAGTTGCATCTGGCAACATTGTCGTGACCATGTCAGCCTCGATTGTTATGGACGCCATCTTGGTACTGCACGAAAACAAATGTGGCCCATTGAGTACACAGCATCGCTTGCGTGATTTTGTTTTTATTGTGATAACGAACGGCACTTCAGAATACGTATCCAACTCACTATCATTTTTTTATTGTGTATGTTATACAACAAGAAGTTTATGAAACTGAATCTGCTAAAGTTATTTCTTGAACACGTTAGGTTTGTCCGATCACAGCAACGCATGCAAGCTAACTTCATTTTGATCACTTTTTGTACCCTGGATTTGAAATTTTACACTACCCAGCGTAACCAGAGTAGTTCATAAACACCTTGTGTAATTTTTTACACTTACGTGTTTTGATTTCTTAAGGACAGGATTTTATTTTGGTAAAATTTATGTATGAATGGATAAATAAACTGTACTCAGCTGGGATCATGTACTAAAATCATAACTGTTTTCACTTTGAATACTTCACAGCGTGGGTAATATATAACAGCCGCTACTCGTTTGTTTGTCCAATCATAAGACATCTAATCAGGGTTCAGAAATTGTGGGTTCGAAGCACAAGTTATGAAGTGAAAAAGCAGCAAGTACGTGACGTACTGGTATTTGTTTATTCATACTTATTACATTTGTATCTACCGGCCATAATTGAACAGCAAAGTTATAGCTAGGCGAACCACGTGGCAACTATCTGATCCAACTGGTCAACATCTCATCCATCTGGAATTACTTTATGTTGAAAGCTACATTAATCAGTTTGTGGAGAGAGCCCAAACATTTCCCACAAGTATTTAAACTCATGGCCAGGATGGGGATTCCTTGAAATACACATGCTCCCCGAGCGAACCACGTAGGGCCTAAGTGAAAATACACACCACATATTCACGATTGTCGGCATAGCCCTACTATGCGAAACTCTTTCTGCTCGCAGAATGACGCAAATAAACAAGGTTATGTTATCATTGTTCTGGTTCAGCTACGCCATCGGCGGCGCCCACTTCTCTCCAGGGAAACAACAAACTCTTCCTCTTCACTGTAGAGCACCAGATAACCTCGCCATAAAATGCTCTCGCCAACCCCCCGCAGTGTTCGGCCACCTTCGGACAACTTTGGCAACTCTCTCCACACCCTGATTATGCAATAATCTTTTAAATAAGACTGTGCAAAATTACAGATAAAAATATCTTGTAAGCTTTCATAATTACGGAATAAAAGAAAAAAAAACAATATTTGCCAAATGGGCCGTACCACTCTGAGGTCAGTCATCCAATCCAAAAACTTGCTGTGATGTACCATGTCTTCTTCTGCTATCAGCCAACGACAACCTGCCGCGCCTCTAATTACCTTCAAACTGCCACCAAAAAATTAAAAACTTGAATAACGCAAAAACTATTGAAAATACGTCAAAATGTTGAAAGACAAAAAAAAAACTTCAATTTTGAGAGCTTTAAAATGAGACTCGGATAGTAACTTTTCGTCAAATTTGACTGTACCATTAAATGAGCTTATCCCAGAGTGTCGCAAAGTTGGATACATATATTAAATCATTAACCCAAAAGCATACAAAAACGACAGCTCGACACTTGAACTAAAATTGCTCGTATGTGACCAGTTAAATAAACAGAACACTCACATACATAATGAAATCAAATTTAAGCTTACCATGTGGTTCTAAAATGTTATGAATCAAATGTAGTTTTAGTTACAGTAAATTATAAGGTCCAATTATCTTGCAGAAATAACACATGAATTATGACCACGCAGGGTCAATTCTCCACAATCATCACCTTTAGTCCATTAAATTTAAATCGGACACAAAAAACTCACAAATAAAAAAAGGCCAATTCTGTTAATTCAATATTATTATAACAGAGCTAAATTGACGTCCATTGGTATAAGGTAAATTTTGCAGGGTAACCAGACGACTGCAAACTTATCACTACCCAAAAGACAGAATCACTTTAATAATCTTTTCTGGGTTGAACAAAAAAAAACATTAACGATGGGCTTGGCATTACTTTGGCACATACACACCACTTCCTATAAGTCTTCAAGAAAAAAAAAGGATATGCTGGTGAGGTTGGGCACTTCACAAATCACTACAAAAAATTGATATTTATCAAGTGTTCTTAATATTTGGTTTTTTTTTTTTTTAAATACCTCACCCCAGGAAAGTTGATGGTGAAGGGCAGAATACAGACTGGGAGAGCTCGAAGAACATAGCGCATGGTCTGCAAGTTGGACGAGGACAGCCGAGTCCCATCTGTGCCCAGCTCGATGGTGAGATACATGGTAGCACTGGTGATGATGGGCAATATGAAGTACTGGTCGGGCACTGTGAGGTCTACAAACCAAAACAGGCCGCCTGTTCTCATGCTCTCCACTGGCATGTTGGTCATGCCCCGCAGACCCAGGAAAAACGAGATGAACACAGGGGCCTGCAATCAAACATCTACATGTTGTCAGATGACACACAATGAGATGGCATATAGGGAAAATTACCAATTACATACCATACAATTACAGTTTTGAAATGTCGTGTGGAGCAGTGGGAAAACACTTGCCTTATATTTGAGAGAATCCAGGTTCAATCCCTGGCTCTGGCCATGCTGATTTAGGTTTTCCCAAGTCCCAACTTATTTACCGAAATGAAAAAATTCACACTAAAGAACAGTGCTATGGACCATGACATATAAAAACCACATTGATTAGTTTTCAGTATTTTTTAAATATTTTTTTTAAAAACTAGGTATTTTGTTATTTTTAATTAATTGTTTTTATATTACAAAAAAAGTCAATGCGGTTTGTAAAAACACATAAAACAATTTTTTGCAAATTTTGTCTTTAATAAGGTATAATACAAAAACTATTAAAGCTAAAATATTTTCATTACAGTAAAAAACAGTCACAATATATGCCTGCAAAACAAACCATATCTCATACAAATAAAAATTTTTTTAAAATCATCAAAATTTTCAGTGAAACACACCCTTAATACAGGCCCTGGACAAATTTTCCTTCCCCATAACTCCCCAACCCTCACCAACGTACATCTACCAAGACCTGTGTGGTTGGAGAGCAATAAAATGCCAAATACAGTCTAGCCGTACTACTATGACCGGCCATGATTACCAACAAATTTGTCTTAGTTGTGATGTAGATGCTGAAATTGCTACTTTGCCCCGTAAAAATAAATTTTTTGTTAAAGTGCAATGATTTAACTTATATTTGTGTCTACCTATCAATGGCGTAAAACACACTGTTTTTCCTTAATTTAATAATAATTTCAATTCATACACAACTTTTCACTTTAAAAAAACTGATACTCGACCCTCTCATTTTCAAAAATGTTAAAATAGTGAGCAGCATTGTTTCAGTGTTAGGCTGCCGAGCTACACCGGGCAAAGGACTCTGGCCTGTATGCTGCTGTTACGTGGCAACACTGGCAACTGCACAGCACTTCAAGCAGAGAGTGTGTGTCTTTGCTGCAGCTGCTGTCTCCACACCACCCACCCTTGTCTAGTAGCTTTTACTATTCAGTGTTGCTTACCCACACGTGGCTTGTCTCTTCCCGCAATATGCGTGTAGTTTTTCTTTTGCAGTTTTTTTTTATCAGCTACAAGTGCTGTTTCCAGAGTTTTTGAAAGTTTTTTTTTTTAATATTAGATACTAATGTGTGTGCTTAATGCTGTAAATGGGAAAGGGCAGTGATTTATTGAGCACAAACTACACACATTAAGACTTGTCTAATGGAAAAAAATCTAGTGTCTGGAAATCCAAACTGCGACACACAAATAAACAAAAAAAAGCAAAACAGCAGAAGGTCTAACGACACCAGCGGTGTGAGTGTTTGTTTACATTATGCCGGTAAGTCACTCATGTCAAAAGTTGATTTTCTTTATATATGTGGCATAACTGTTTTCCTGTACTTTCCTATGCATTTGGAGTACAAAAATAATTAATGGCAAGATCCCATATATAGGCCACTGTAATAGTTTTTCTGTAAAAATATGGTCTGCACATGCCAAAATACAGTAATTTTGACAAGCAAAATCACGTATGACATAAAAAATACAAATATCTTTGAAAATAAAATATGGTATACAATTTAGCTCCTAGACGTCAGAATCTTGTGGCACTGTGCAATATCTTATTTAGTCGAGTTGCCTTGTTCTACTTCTTTTGTAATTTCATAGTTCTCCACAAGTGTCAACGTGAGCTACTACTATGTAATGCCTATCACTGTACGTATGCAGCAGACGTAGCAGGCTAGGTGTGGTGTGGGAAAGAGGCAAGTCACAATGCAGCTAAGTTACATATTGAAAAACATTTAAATAGTAAAAAAAAAACCAAGTACAGCACTCACAGAATTGTACTTGCAAATGAGTAGAGTAAAAACCTTTAGAACAACCCAATCCCTAAGAATTTAAAAAATTCGGATCGACAAAGATGAAAATTTGAGGTAAACCAATTAAAAAATACATAGTATTTGTTCCAATTTTTTGTTAGTCCCAGCTGTATTTTTCTTGAAAAGTGTTTTAATGTAACCATCTCAGGTCTAAAAATAAATACCTCCCTTTCTCAGCTGTCAGCACTAGCCAATAGGCACAAACACTGCTTAACTCCTTCCCTGCAAGCATGAGAATGTCTGTGCATGTGAATGGTAGCGGACTGTTTTGGCTTTGAAATTTCTCACTTGGTCGTAGATCCTGATGGAAAGGGTGGGTGTGTGTGTCTGCTGCTTGTCTTGCAACGGTTGGTAAAAGTGACAGCGCATTTGGTAGTTTGTTCTATGCGGGGGTTGGTCTGATATGAGTCACTAACACACACACACACACATAGCCAGCCAATGTAGCTGTGTAAAAATGTGTTACATTTATTTGGGAAATAGGCAAGTTTGCTTTCATATTTTCAAAATTAGCTGTTCATGATCTGAGAAAAACATCAATATGACCTGCATCACTTAAACGAAGGGAACAAAGGCGTACACCGCAACGGCAAATGATGAAGAGCACATTGCTCTTGAAATCAAACACAGCTTTGGCTATAATAATAACCTCTTGCAGTTGGGCTTTCACCCGGTGGCAAGCTCATGTGTCTCACTTCCCTCCAGACCTCTCCTGAACAAACCAACCCTGTCAACCCTCACCAGCTCCTCTCCAAGCACATTCCATTCCCTCACTGACCTCACCATCATTGACTGCCTACCCCTCTCCGTCCTCCTCCACACCCTCCGAATCTTAAGACTGTTGTTCCCTCTCCCTCTGTAATCACCCTTGATTAAATGGGAACTTAACATTCCCCCCCCCTTCCTCTCCCTTCACCACTCTGAACAACCTAACAAGCCTCTCCACCCTTCGCCTATCCTTCAAAGTACTCCAACCCATTTCCTTCATCATCACTGATGGTCTGTAATTACCTTCATCCTCTCCCTCCTGCCCTTGCCTTCTCCACCCGCTCTTCACCCATCTAGCAGCTCTCCTCTGGACCTTCTCCAGTTCCTGCACCAGCCTTCCACGTAGGGATCCCACTCTCCCGCTGCATATTCCACCATTGGGCATACCATTGAGGTGTATGCCTTCTCCTTCACTCCACCGCTGACCCCGTTCAGAATTCTTCCCAGCATTCCCAGGGCCCTTCTTCCCATAGAAACCACTCTCTTCACCTGTCCCCTCCACCCAAGGTCTTCTTGCAACATCACTTGTACCACTTTTCACCACAGTAGTTTACTTGATGCTGATGCATGCTTGGCTGATGATGACTGATAGATGGCCATTTTGTCATGCTCTTCACTCCTCAAGTTTACCTAGATAATTTATGCCACATTTAAAAGGGGACAGGTATCAATCTACAGTCGAACCTCAATGCTTTGATTCCACATATATAATTTTTCTGGCAATCGTCCATTCATTAACATCCCTTCGATAAGCCCACATGTTAAATAATTCAATTTGTGTTGTTCCCTGAAAGTTAGTTTTTTTTTCTGTATCGATCGTTCGAAATATTAGGACGCACCCATAATTTTTTATGTATTGATCATTGACTAAACTCACAATGGCGTCTAACCAGCTGTCAATGCAATTGATAGTGTTGTGCCTTAACATTCACAGCTAGGGTCCTATTGTAATCTTAGAGCACCGACTTTTGTGGAGGGTGGCACACTTTGCACACTTTGCACACATCACAATATAGCAAAACCTCCATTTAACAAAACTGAAGGGACCAAAAACTAGCATGTTTGTTGTAAATGTTGTAAAAAGGTTTGTTAAAGAGGTTTTATGCAGCCAATTTCTAATTGACACACAATTTAACGTGAATGACAAAACTTCTCTCGACAACTCTCGGTATATCGTGGATATTACAGAGGCAACCAAAAATATAAAAATTACTAAAGTAAAGTACTACTTATTTTAAAATTAATGAATAGTTAAAAATGTCTTGAGCACTATACCTAGCACACAGAGCTTCATGTTTAGGTTTGCCAAGTTTCTAGACTATCAGAGTTTACACCAAGATCACCACATACCTTGAGTGTGGTAATGTTACAACTGCTTTTAAATTTGGAAAGCCAGCCATTGGATGCTTGCATATCTTCTACTTTCATTCTACGTGCTTCCAGCCAAGCGTTTTCATGTAGAATAGGTCCCCGAAACATTACTGTTTAATGCCCTAACCTCCATGAGCCAATCACAGTCATTGTCAAAGTCTTCATTTTTACATGCTTTAACACGTTTCCTATTTGCACCAACTAAGACAGTAATGTTTTCAGTCTGCACACAATTTTAAATTATGGTTGATAATAGACGGGATGTCGAAACAGCAATAGCACACTTTTTTAATTTATAGTGTTTTTTATTATTTGCCACCATAATGTATTTTTTGGAAATGTATTCATGGTAGTCATAACTAACTATGTGCGTAAATATCAGAATGTTAAACTACTCTTAATAATTTGGAAATGTAAAAGCAATAAACAATAAACTACGTGGTCTGAGCTGGGCTAGCTCACCCTTACATTGTTTTGCATGAACCTGGTGATATAAGATAATGCTGGTATGAAATGCTACTGTAAAGAAGATTTTGAGACTTTGATTTGTGCGCCGTTCGAGCCCTGCCAATGAACTCGTTATCCCCCCCACCTATCACGCCGTCGTTCGTTCTACAAGCTTCGGCTGACCTCGGATGTCTTCGTGCCTTCCCTTCCCCTTCCCTCCTACTGGCGGTCTACGCTGCGCCGTTCCTGGTTGCCTCGAGGCACTCTGCCTCCGCTCACCGCCTTGCTATGTACCGTATTTTTCCGCATATAATGTGACCCTGCATATGGTGCAAATGGCAATTTTGAACCATTCAAATCGGAAAATAAAATTGCATGGCAGTATAATGCGATACACTGAATGCTGTGCGCCGAGGCTCGGGTCGTGCAGGTAGGTAGTGTGGCAGCCGGCGGCACGAAAGAAGATCTAGAGCAGAGCATGCAAGCAAACGATGGGGAAGGGGAGGCGGAAAGCAGCGGAGGGTGGGAATGATGCAGAATGGTAAACAAGAGGATGGGAAGCGAGTCTAGAGAAGGAGGGGGCGGTTGGAATGCAGACACTGTGACGTCAGTGTTCTTGCCACCATTGCCAGACCTACGCTACGCTAGTAGCCCACGTCTGCTTAGCTGTGGCGTCAGGACTGGCTTTGCATGTATTACACCTACATTATGTCAACATGGTTATAATAGAAGTACCACTGCAACGACTTTAACAAAATTTTATGTACGTTCACGCTATTGCTACCTCTCAACAAAAAAACAATAAAATTTCAAAATAATATTGTTTTTCGAAAAACTGGAACTTTAAATTTTTTCTTTTCAAAAACTAACATTTTTTGCGGTACTATATTCTCAGCAACGTAATGTCAATCCCTACTCAAGCTCAGCTCCATGGAATCAAACTTGCTTGAGTATCTGTGATAATTGTGTGTAATATGTTTTGTCAATAAATCAAATTTAAAAAAAAAATAGTGGCTTGTACAGTATTACTATTTTTTTTAAGTGGTCGTAAAGAGTATTTTACCGTTTCGAACAAAATGGAGAGAAATCCTAATGAGAAAAGTGTGTATGTCACAGAATGTCTTAGAATTCCACCTTCCACACTATATTTAATATTCTCTAAGCACGGAGAAATTTAAGTGCAGGTCAGTAAATATAACCTATTAAGCAAAATACAAAAGACAGGTCACGAATCAGATTTCCACAAAGTTGACAAGGTCATGTTTAAATAGTACTAGCAAGCAAGGGCTTCAAATATTCCCTTTGACGGAACAGTTATCAAAGATAAAGCGATGCAAATCACACCGCCATTAGGTATTGAAAACCTCTCACAGTCAAATGGATGGTCTTTGATTTTCAAGGAGCGTCATGGCCTAGTATTCAAGAAAAAGTGCTGAGAAACTAGGAAAGTGCAGCTGTGGTTGAACAAGTCAATAGTCCTTAGTTTGCTGTTTTTCCGAAAATCCTTGAAGGTTTCGAACTTTGAGATATCGATGATGTTGAATTGCAACCTTGAATGTCGAAAATGCAATTTCCCGCATACAGACAACTAGTATGTCACTGTTATACCTATACATTGATAAATATGTGTTATATAATTTTAAATTTATGTTCTTGTATGTATGAACAGTTATTACAAGATATACTGTGATTTCTATGTTCTTAAAGTGGTTTTGCCTGTTCTGACATACGAGGTTGAGGTTCAACACCACTGATATGTACAACACCGATAAAATAGGCCTTTTCTCTAAGCCAGAAAAGGCACTTGCAGTGAAAGGAGAAGATTGACATGGGGAGAAGCATTCCAAAGACAGCCTACTGTGTTGTGCGAACAGTAGCTGTTCTGACAAGATACAAGTCAAAATTGGGAAATTAAAAAAAAAAAAAAAAAAAAAAACGGACAGAAATATACATACACACACATCTATATACACACAGACAGATAGATATATACATATATAATCTCTGCTAAACGACACAAATTACTACTACAGTAGAATCCCGCTGTTATGACCTCTTACAGTTTCCGGGAAATGGGTTGTAAAAACGAGAGGGTCGTAATAGAGAAACAGACATTTCGGGCTGATTTTGACCCAACCATCTCTATACATAAAAATTCACCATTGTTCGTATAAATTTTATATTATTCAGTCATTACTGGTGTGAAAAAGTTTTCAAATAAAATAAAAATAATTTTAATAGCCTGATACCTCTGTAAAAAATTATAACTTAAAAAACAATCTTCAGTCTCTTCTAGTCACAAAAAAAAAAAGGTATAAACGGAGTGCAACATGCCCATTTCCATTGTCTTGGTGTGGAAAAATCACATCAAAAGTTAACTTATTATTTGATATTTTATTATACAGGCATTATTAAGTCATTGAAAACACGATGTGCCGTGTCGCATGTGGCTGTGAGTCAGCCCGCGTGCTCGGGCTGGTTGTGTAGGATGGGAGAGGCCTCCTGGCATCGGCTCATCTCCCTCTCAGCTGACTGTATGTGCATAACTCAACCTGCTCGCCTTGTGCAAAGCACAGACCACAACAGATCAGCTTGTAATATTTACGTGAAAGTATATTGCACTGATTTAAAGCCTTTCTGTGAAGCAGATTAGTCTGTTTGGTTATTGTACATAAACTTTTGCAGCGTGTTGCCTTATAAGATTTTAAGCAATGCCAATTAATGTGTTAAAGAACAATTTCAAAAAAACTCTACATTTAAAAAAAAAAAAAAAAACAGTATGCCTATTAGAAGCACAGATTTGAAGTCCCTCAAAAGGACTAAAAACATACTTTTCAAGGGGATGTTTCACATAAAATATTGACTACATTACTCGCAGCCTAAAGGCTTAGGACTGTGGGAAAAAAATCGTACAGCTATGGCACTGCGCGCCACAGTTTAATGCTCTGCACTACAGATAAAGGCAAAGTGGTTTTCGGTCCGCTGGCCGTAGTTGATCATATCGCTCCCCTAGCGAGCATAAACAAAATCCTTATCAGCCCACATGCCATGCACGGCAACGAGACTAGTTGTATTTGTATCATGGGCAGTTTTTACACTACTGCGATGCACAACCAAATGTCTCATATGCCGAGTAAGCTGTCAAGGTTGTGAAGTGTTCAGCCACTTCCCCATCTTGGTTTAATCTTTATAAAGTAATTTTGTTTTCTTATTTAAATTTATATGCAAATCTTTCATAACAGGCTATATGCATTTTCAGGGTGAGTCTGTCAGGTGTCCGGTATGATACAACAGAATTCAATAACTTAGTAATTGGGGACATGTTAATTTATATTCATCCTTTCAAAATTTTAATATAAAAATAACGTATTCGCGCATGTACCCCGCGCACCTTTTTTCCCGAATTAGAATGCCCAAAATGTGGGTGCGCGGCTTACATGGGTAATTTATGTTTGAAGTTCATGCGCACGTGCGGGAGGGAGGCTTGGCAATGCTGCGGGGGTGGTGCAGCGGTGGAATGTGGTTGTCTAGACGAGTGATCGCGGATAACTTACGAACTCACGTGTGCAGCTAATAGTGTTCTCTGCGTGTAACTGATTAGCGTACAGTTATCGTAGTGTTTACGTTGATAGTTCGGGCAATAAAAATGTCAAAACGATTGCGTTCATTTACAGTGGTAGAGAAACTGAAGGTGATAAAAGAAGCAGAAGAGTTAGGAAATCGCGCGGCAGGCCGTAAGTACGGCATTGCGGAGTCGTGTATCAGAGACTGGCGGAAAATGAGAAACAAGTTGCAGGAAAGCAATGTGAACAGGAGGGCCTTCAGGGGGAAAAAAGCTAAATTTCCACACGTAGAAGAAAGATTAGTTGCATATATAACTGCATTACGACAGTTTGGATATGCCGTTTCTAATGACATGTGTCAATTGGAGGCCTTAAAAATTGCCCGAGAATTGGGTGTAAATCCTGAGTTCAAGGCTAGCAAGAACTGGATTTACCGATTCTATAGACGGAATGGCTTATCTGTGCAACGGAAAACGACTGTTTGCCAGCGACTTCCCGATGCCTATAATGACAAGTTGGTTCAGTATCAACGTCACGTTATTCGCTTGCGGCAGAAGCACTCGTACCTACTGGGGCAAATGGGAAATGCCGATCAGAACCCCGTCTATTTTGAAATGCGGTCTGACACAACAGTTGAGGCACGTGGCTCAAAATCTGTGCAAGTAAGAACAGGTGGCAATGAAAAGCAGCGGCGTACCGTCATGCTTACAATGCTAGCGGACGGGAAGAAGCTTCCTCCTTTTGTGATTTTCAAGCGCAAATTGATACCGAAAAATAAGAAAATACCGGCCGGAATTTTCGTAAGGGCGCATGAAACAGGCTAGATGGACAACACTTTAGTAGTCGAGTGGTTGAAGTGTGTGTGGGAACGCCGGCCAGGAGCCCTACTGCGACAAAGGAGTATGTTGGTTCTGGACAGTTATCGTGGCCACCTGACCGATAATGTTAAAAAAAAGTCTACAGGAAGGAAACACTGACCAGGTAATAATCCCGGGTGGCATGACCTCGATTCTCCAGCCCCTAGATGTGTGCATAAACCAGCCGTTTAAAGCACATTTAAAAAGGCTTTATACGGAATGGATAGCAAGTGCGGAGCACACCTACACTCCCACAGGCAGACTGCAGAAACCGTCTCTTGCGCAGCTTTGTGGGTGGATAAAGACAGCATGGGCTCTAATCCCAGAAGATCTTGTTCTCAAAAGTTTCCGCAAATGCTGCATTAGTAATATGCTCGACGGAAGTGAAGATGATAATGTTTAGTAGAGTGACGCAGTTTCCAAGGACAGTCCTGACGAAATAGACAGGGACAGCAGCGATGACGACGGTGGTACCTAATGATGATGACGTACCAGTTTTGAAGACTTTTTTTTATATTTATACCAAAGACTTTATATTTTTTTCCCGACTTTTCATCTACAGAATCCATTTGTACATAGCTGTATTTATTGTGAGTGAAAATGCAGAACTAAGCTTTTTTATTCACTAAAACGTCTCAAGAAGTGGGATACACGTGGAGTGTTTGTATTGCTTTTGTGCTGTGACTGTACCAGTTGACCTTGACTACTTCCGCTCGCTTACTCACGTGTCCGAGCGCGCCCACATACACACACAGACACTGGCTGGTGCTGTGTTGCTGGCATGCAGCGCTTGCCACTTGGAAGCAAAAAAGCGCGTGTCAACCTCTCGTTGCGGCAAACTCAGTTCCGTGCATTAACATCAGCCCCATTTATGAGGCATTGATTTATTTTAAAGAAGTGGCTGCTATATACAAATAAATATAGTAGGTGAGCATAATTTTTGTTTTGCCCCATAATAAAATTTTTCTATCCCAAAAAATTTATTTTTTGAAAAAAATTTTTTTCCCCAAATTTGTCATTGAAAAAAGGGGTGCGCGGCTTACATGGGTGCGCGGGGTACATGGGCGAATACGGTAGTCAAGGAATTTTAAAATAGAGTCATTTGATTATTTTCTTGGCTTGTTTGGTTTCAACTTGACCACAGTAAAATTTTAATTATTTTTGTTGATAAAACTTTTTCTTGTATTTTGACTTATTTTTGAGATTTGGCAAATTTAGCATATTATTAAATTTTCCCTGGTGAAGTGAGTAACTGTAGGTGTTGCGAGCTTCTCCAGGCTGTAGGATTTCTGGCGCCGATGTTGTGGTTGATCGCTTGCTTCGTGGAATTCTCTCCATGACGTAGGTTATTGACGCATGTAGGTCAGCCATCACAGGGGGTTGCTTAGGGTATTGCGCCGCGAAAGTAGTTCCACTGTTGTGCACCTTTTGTCCCCAATTATTATATTTGTGTGGATAAATAATTTTATTTCAATGTAAAAACTACATATTCAAATTTTGGAATCCTTTGTTATATGTTTAAATGTCATTTTACTGCTTTTGGGAGAATTGGAGTCTGTTGTATCACTCCGCCGAGGGATACCTTAGCTACCATGACCGTCCATGATTTAACAGTCGTGCAGGGATGGTGTGAGAGGGACGTGTGTGGGACAGATGGGGGAGAAAGCCTCGAGTCCGTTGGCGTGACTAGAAGGGACATAGACAATGATTTCCTAATTTTTATTTTTTGTATATCACAGGCATTAGTGAGGTGATGGGTGTTGCGGGTGTACCAACAGTGAAACGGGTCCTATACGTTTGCTAGTGATATATTTTTTTTTTCGTCAGTTTTTTTACTAACTGGGCAGAACCTAACCCATACAAGTCGGACAGAAAAATCATGGTAGCTAAGCGTCGCTCGAAAGGCTAATTGAATTTAAATGCAAAGTGCAATACTGAACGGTACCGCAGGTTATGAAATGTAGTTCAGCTGTAAAAATAAATATAACTACTGACGAATCTTGAGTCTCTCACTTCAAGTTAAAACCTGACTGATGGTGTATTAATTCTAATCAAACTGAGCTATCCGGCGCACTTCACGTAACATAACCTCAAAGCCCCGAACGGCGATGCCACACACACAGACGTAGACGCGTCACATCTTTAGCGCCAACGAACAGGGACAACAGACAACCAACACACAGCAGACGTAGCCGCGTCACATTTTTGTCGCCGCGAATAGGGACCGAGGGAATCCAAGTACCTCGGGGGCCCTAGGACCCTTGGAACTTGGAAGCAGCAACAACGGCGGCAGTAAACAACGGAGTCACGGGCAGCAGACATTGAGGTAAAATAACAGGAATGACGCCAACGAAAGGTCAGTGTCGTCTAGTGAAAATGTTTTTTGTGGATTGTTTTTGTAGTGGTTTAATGGGACGGAAATTTGTTTTGGCAAACAAACACTAACAAAATGTAAGGTTAGGTTTGGGGTAGGCCTAGGCCTAATCATGTTTATATTTGAGTGGACATAAACATCATGAGTAATCAAGATTTGGCGAGCTTGATCTGGGGCATGTTGGAGGCCCAAAATAAGACTGTAGTATCAGAATTGGGTAGGTTATGTAACAAACTAAATAAAATTGAAAATAAAATAGAGGAAGTTAAGGAAGAGGTAAAGGGTATCATAGTGGAACAGGCAGATGTGAATCAAGAAGTTTTAGAAGGTGAAACAGAAGTAGTACAAGGAGGCCTAAGTGTAGAGAAGGTAAATGAGGTGCAGAAAGTTAAAGTTGAGGTAAAAGTAATAGATGTTGAAGTTGAGACTTTAGTAAACATAGAATGTATTAGTGATTATGAGGAAGAAGAAACTAAGGAGGTTGAGTATAAGGAGTATTTATCAATGGGCAAAAGAGTTAATAAGGGTGTAATCAGAGGACAGCAACCTTTTAGGCCTACCAAATGCAGCACAGTCAGTGGTTGCGTGAAAATGCAGAGATGGGAAATCGAGAGAGCCTTTTGTCAGTCCGATAAAACAGAACAAGATGATCTAGGAATAGTGTGGAATGTGGAACAGTGGGGGGTGCAAGTGTGGCACCAAGGTAGTGTAAAATTTAAAGTTCAAGATGAACTGGGGGGTGGTGCAGAGAGCTGTTGGGAATGTGTGGCACAGAGGACAGTGCTATACAAGGAAGTGAGAGAGCAGGGAAGTGTTGTGAAGTGGGGGGTGCAGGATTGGTTGAGAGGGAAGGTGAAGCTCAAGGGAGTCTGTGAGAAGTGGCAAGGAAAATTAAGAGTGAGATTGTGGGACCTGCTGAAGGGCAAAGTAAGAGTAAACAAAGGAATTTGTGGAGATAAAATGTTTTTTTTTTTGTGTTATGGAGTTAAATAATTAATTTTGTAGTGCCATGTATAATCAAGATTGTTTTGTTTACATTATTTTTCAAATAAGCCTGTAGGGTATAATTGTGCAATTAGTTATTTAGTCGAGAGATATTTTCAAGTAGTAGTTGTATGGAACAAAAAATCTAGCAATTTTAGGCAGTATGCCAATGATTAAAATAATGTGAACTAGTTGAGGGAATTTAAATTTTATTGTTTCGGTATATATGATGAAGTCTTACATTGGGTAAATGTTGTGTGGTGTGGCTTTTTGTTTTTGTTGGTATTAGTCTAGTGTTTGTTCTGATCGTAACTGCAGTTGTTTTTGTTGTGAAGCTTTAATAATAATTTTGTGTGTTAATTTTTTTATTGTGAATAACTGTTAGGAGACTGCACCATGCTCGTCATAAAATTGATATTATTAATAAGTCTTTGTTATGAAAATTAACACAACTGTCATCAGAAAGTTATATAATGAATTCTTTAAGTGTATTGATGAGTTATGGAAGAGTAGAGTTGTTGCTATGTACCAATTATGTAATTGTGAAATTTTGTTCTATTTTCTCAAATTAATTCTGAATGCCACCAAAGCTTTAATAAAATAAGAATAATACCCTAGTGGGGTTGTAATTGAACAACATGTGCACTGAAAATCAAGTATCTTGTAGTGGATAGGTATATATTTTGTTTACCCTTTTGTTGGATGATGTGTTTTTTTTTTTTCTTGAAAGAATGGCAGTACCTCTGTGAATTGGAAACTAACCGTTGAGCCTAGCATTGAGTTTGAGATGTCAATTGATATATTGGATTTGAGGTGGGTGTTTGTTAGCAGATCTGAACTTGGTAATTTTTGAAGTGGAGTACTAGAGTTGACCTTAACTTAAAATACAATGTGTACTTTGTGTTGCTGAATTAAATTTGAAAACTAAAGGAAATGCCTGTTGTATAGCAGCAAGTCTAAAAGTCTGGGTTTGTTTTGTAAAATCTTTGTTCTGAATTTTGCACTAGAAAAAGGTTGTATGTTTAGTTGTTTACCTTTGAGTGGCCGTCGATGGCCAGAGCTTAAAGAGAAAGGAGTGCTGCGATGAAGGTGAAAGAAATGTGTGAAGTTGATTTTGTGATGTAATTAGTTTTTTTTTGTGGATTAGGGAGCCTCGTCGTTGGTCCAAAGGGCTGTACCCTAGATATGTTGGTAATATGTAGCCTCGTCGTTGTACCAATAGGCACTACATATAATTGTTTGTATCTGTGAAGTTTCTCGTCGTTGTAACATGTATTATGTGGGTTTAATTTATGGTGTTTGCCTCGTCGTTGTTCCAAAGGGCATGATTGTAATGTTGAGTTTGTGTGTTGTTGGGCAGCCTCCCCGTAAGCAGATTAAACCTATTGTCTTAAAACAAGTGCACTTTATCTAAGGTATTTGAAAATATTTTGTGATGTTATGAGTTTGGTAAAATTATTTTAGTTGAGAAACCTTTGGTATGCATACAGGTAAACAATGTCCTGTTGTAAGGAAAGAAGAAGCAAATATATTTAGGTTTGTGTAATTGAATTACTTATAATTTTGAGCCAGATTAAATCAAATTTATAATCAGGTATTTGGGAAAGTAAGTTCAGGCTCAGGGATATCTGACAATACACTACATGTAATAATTTAAATATTTATATATTTTTGTTTCTTTGGTGGTATTTCAGTGTCTGCTGTAACAACCAATTAGGTTTAAAGTTATGCTAGAAAACTATATGTTTGTCTTTGTTTATTGTATTACGAAAAGAAATATTGTGAAATTCAAATGTATTGTATTGTAGATGTTTGGTCGAGTAGGGATTGATGTTAGCTACTGTGATTGTATATATTTAAGTTACCATACTGATTGATATTTAGTAATTCTGCGTCATGGTGAGATGTCTTCGTGCTGAAGTAGGTATAAATTAATCTTCAGTTGTTTTTGTGTTACAAAAAAACTTCATATTAATTGGGGGGTTTTGAAGTGTTCAGCCACTTCCCCATCTTGGTTTAATCTTTATAAAGTAATTTTGTTTTCTTATTTAAATTTATATGTAAATCTTACATAACACGCTATATGCATTTTCAGGGTGAGTCTGTCAGGTGTCCGGTATGATACAACAGAATTCAATAACTTAGTAATTGGGGACATGTTAATTTAAATTCATCCTTTCAAAATTTTAATATAAAAATAGTCAAGATTTTAAAGTAGAGTCATTTGATTATTTTCCTGGCTTGTTTGGTTTCAACTTGACCACAGTAAAATTTTAACTATTTTTGTTGATATAACTTTTTCTTGTATTTTGACTTATTTTTGAGATTTGGCAAATTTAGCATATTATTAAATTTTCCCTGGTGAAGTGAGTAACTGCAGGTGTTGCGAGCTTCTCCAGGCTGTAGGATTTCTGGCGCCGACGTTGTGGTTGATCGCTTGCTTCGTGGAATTCTCTCCATGACGTAGGTTATTGACGCATGTAGGTCAGCCATCACAGGGGGTTGCTTAGGGTATTGCGCCGTGAAAGTAGTTCCACTGTTGTGCACCTTTTGTCCCCAATTATTATATTTGTGTGGATAAATAATTTTATTTCAATGTAAAAACTATATATTCAAATTTTGGAATCCTTTGTTATATGTTTAAGTGTCATTTTACTGCTTTTGGGAGAATTGGAGTCTGTTGTATCACTCCGCCGAGGGATACCTTAGCTACCATGACCGTCCATGATTTAACAGTCGTGCAGGGATTGTGTGAGAGGAAGGACGTGTGTGGGACAGATGGGGGAGAAAGCCTCGAGTCCGTTGGCGTGACTAGAAGGGTCATAGACAATGATTTCCTAATTTTTATTTTTTGTATATCACAGGCATTAGTGAGGTGATGGGTGTTGCGGGTGTACCAACAGTGAAACAGGTCCTATACGTTTGCTAGTGATATTTTTTTTTCTTTTCGTCAGTTTTTTTTTACTAACTGGGCAGAACTTAACCCATACAACAAGTCGGACAGAAAAAAAAATGGTAGCTAAGCGTCGCTCGAAAGGCTAATTGAATTTAAATGCAAAGTGCAATACTGAACGGTACCGCATGTTATGAAATGTAGTTCAGCTGTAAAAATAAATATAACTACTGACGAATCTTGAGTCTCTCACTTCAAGTTAAAACCTGACTGATGGTGTATGAATTCTAATCAAACTGAGCTATCCGGCGCACTTCACGTAACATAACCTCAAAGCCCCAAACGGTGATTGACACACGCAGTAGACATAGCCGCGTCACAAGGTCAAGTAGAAGTAGGTACTGTTCGAGCTAAAATCTAATACACACAACCTGATATGAAGCTAGAGAAAAAAAGATAATGCCAGATTGTTTTCTTTTTTGCTTCTTTTATAAACAGTGCCGTGCTGGTACTTTTTCCGCGATGTAATGAGGGAAACAAAAACATGTCGCCTCTTCACCCCACTCTTATTTTTCTCAACGACAAGCCATCGCCAAACACGGTGTAATGTTACTGGCCACTCGGGACCCCAGATGTGTTTCGGTGGAAATATTTTTTAGTTAAGTATTTCCTTTCCTTTTTGTTGAAATAAAAAAAACTTTAATATTTTTTTTTGTGAGTGTTTGAGATCCCTTATGCCATGCCAGGATGCAAGTATGAGCCTCACGGATGTTAAGGTTTTGGAATCGATTACCTAGATAGATTAAGTTAAATGGTGAATTCAGAAGCCTTTTAAAACTCTTAATACAGCTGCCGTTGCCTGGCTTACCAACAGGATTGATGGTGTCCTGGTCTTGTGTTTGTGTGCAAGGCTACCAGTGTAGTGCATTATTTTCAAGTAGCCAAAAGGTTAAAATATTTTTTTTTATTTTAATGTGATTTCTTGCAGAGGATGTAATCATCACTAGTATTGGCAAATAGCAACAGAATATATTGTATATGTACTGTGAAATAAGAGCCCAAGTAAAAAAAACTCGGCAAAGAACTATTTTTTTATGAATGCAGAGTTCAATAATGCCTGATGTTTTTTTTTTTGCTGTTCACTTGTTTGTTGATGCTTATTTTATTTGCGTGGCGGCAGGTTTTTTTTATATTTTTTATCTTGGAATAATTATTAGTTTCACAATTTAATTGTAATTATTTAAGTTTTCAATTTTATCTGTAGTTTCAAGTAGTCAAGAACAGTAGAAGTTCCCGGAAGTGACGGTGGGGGGTGGTGGTGCTCGCTGGCCTGCCGGCGTGTGGTCAGCCATTTTTTTCTTGGCCATTTCTGCTCGACCCTTGAAGCGAGAATGACGTCCGTGGAGTGTAGGAGTGTAGGGACTCAGTCAGGGCGGCCATTAGGCAACCTAATATAAGCCTTGAGAGTTTGCTTAGGCACATAAGAGTATCGTAATGTCAGAGTCGCGGCAGTCGGGAGAATGAACAGAGAATAACTCAATACTAGATTTTTTTTATTTTACTATTTCGAGATGAACTACATTTTCTCTCGCCGCACCGCGATAGTGGCGAGTAGCCTTGCTTGCAACTGATGGGAATCCCACTGTTCTTGTTCTTCGCCAAGCTCAATAATACTGTTCCAGATATTTCACAACTTATTTCTGACTGCCACGTGTGTGTATAAACTTGTAGGGGATACAAAGTGAGCTTGTGCCGTCAGGCGCCAATAAAAAGAAAGCCAGTTCATCACGAACTTTCATGTCTAATTTATTATGATCGGTGGCCGACCCCACTATTACCCAGAGATGAGAGTTCGTGCTTTGCCGCTGAATATCTCCAGCTAGCCGAGGGATGGTATGGGAGGTACCACCACAACGGAAACAAATGCAATGGTCAGGAATGAGTGGGAGGGAGAGGGGGAAGGGGAACGAAAAACACGAGGCTCTGCTTTGCAGCCAGATAGAATGCTAGCTGCACGTGACGTGACTATCAGACAGTTATGGGGGAGGGGGGGCTGCAGCTGTGACGTACACTACTGTCCTGAGCTGAGATGACAAGGTTCAGGAACACGGCTGGGGGTTGGCGACAAGCGGGCAGCTATGTCCCCCCCCCCCCAACCTACACCCTGCCTTGCCTTCTCAAGTCTCTACTCAGTATATAAGGCAAGGCATGGCAGTTGATTGCGCGCATACACAAGCACAATCTGGCTTGTATGCGAACCAGAGGGGGAATTGAATGGATATTGACTGGCATGGAGAGTCAGGAGGGGTAGCAGTGCGTTTCTTACAGCACAGCACTCACCAAGAAAAATGCAATAGAGAAAAGCAACAAGTAAAACAAATTAAGTTTTCAACAGATTTTCCTTAATTTTTTCACCCTTTTTTACGGTTCCTCAAAAAAGAGTTGTAAAAACGGGATAGTCGTAATAAAGGGGGTCGTAACAACGAGATTTTACGGTATGTGTATTTACGTAGTTATAAAATTGTTTAAACAACATTTTTACTGTGATGTGAAGAAGTTACCTGAGCCAAAGGAACCAGCATATTCTTGAAAGGATTCAGTCCTTTCTCCTTCATGAATAACGCCAATTCCTGAGTATATCTGGCCGCTGGGGGTTGAAAATAAAACAGAAAAATAAGTAATAAAAAAATGTAGTAGAAAACAAATCAATCCTTAAAATAAGAATGTTCGCTGCATGTATCCACTAAGATGATAAAGTTAAATGTTTCAAAACACATTGGTCATTAATACAAACGCTTACTCTACAATATTTTATCACAATATCTAGATGTACGTTAAAAGAGCATTTACAAATCCATTTTATAGCATTTACTTTGTGGTCTGTAGCATTTAATAGCATTTATAAAATGAGAAAAATTGCTTTTCGTAGCAACTATAAAATCTGGACTTACGATTTTTGAAGTGATCATTTAAGAAACGAGGGTCATTTTCCACTTATCTTTTTTATGCCCATTAGATTGGCAGTGTTTGTCCAAATTATCTTTCTTTTCCCATTCTAACCTCACAAAATTCCAGATTCACTTGCGTAAAAAATTTCTGCCATGTAGTCCCTGACTCGATCTTTAATAGTCACTTAGGGTCTTCCCATTTCAAAACTCAATTGCCGCATTCAAGCAGACAGAAAAAAAATTATTAAAACGCTACAAAAACACAATGCTCCAAACTTGGAAATATTCACGCACGAAAAACTCTGTCAAACACAAAGCAAGAAAGAGTGATATAGTTCACATGTATCAAAACTAAAACACCTTTGTGGAAAATATATTTTCAATAATAGTCAGTAAATATAATACAAAGACTATATTTGACGTCAGTGTAAAGCGTGGATTTCACAGATAGTTCAAACGTCCAACGGCAGGGCAGACCTCAGCACTGTAGATGTGTTGCGATAGTTTGACCATCAAACTACCTACGTTGCTAAAGTCGATTCGATAGTTACTATTCACTGTTTCGTTACGAACTTATCGTCAGCGCAAAGTGTTGTTAGTAAACAACTATTGGAAACCAAAATTACAACATTGAAATAAGTTATTCTATGATTACGTATAATTAGATGATGTCTCAGGTTAGAACGTTTTCAAACAAAGTTCCTATCATGTTAACGAGCACGGGCGATTTTTAATTAACATTCGTTGGCTACATGTGGATGCGCAAACAGAAAATACGACTCAACAATTTTCGAAACCTAAAGAATGTTAAGTACCTTTATACCACTAAAATTAATGAATAATGTAGTTTCTTATTATCAAACCGTAAGTAATAGTTAAATGCTTATGTGAAGATTCTGGAAGGTAGTTATCGTATTTGAGTTAGGTATGGATGGTTCGCCGGTACTTATATTTTATTGATAATAACCTACTTCTTGAAAATATCACAAATATTTCGCAAGAATGCCAGAAGAAATTTCACATTTATCGCATTTTGTGATTTTAACGTACCTCTAGCAATATCTGTTGTACATGCATAAAAAAACTAAACTGAATCAGCCTGTGGAAATTACAAGAGCATTTACAGTTAATTGTGCAGTTCATTTGCATTAAAAACTCATAATTTCACTTCACATTCTCGAATAAACATGTTCCACAAATGATTCTACCCCAGAAAAACATGCTAACAACCAACTGAGATGCCCCACCTTACCAGTCGACCCAATAAAAGTTTAGTACAAAATAATAAAATAAAAAAATAAATAAAAAAAACTTAATGCTCTAATTTTCACTTATTAACCATTTACCATAAAACAGACCCACAAGAGGAGCAATTAAAATTAAGGGCAGGCTGATCTGCAAGAAGTTTATTTAGTAACACTTATAGCATATGAGTTCAGTACCTTCAAGTTGATTGCCAGTTTCTCTGGCTTCAGTCAGCTTCAGCTGCAGGATCTGTAGCTGTGGAAGATAGTTGTTCATCTTGGCAGCATTCCTCTGTGCCACAATAACCAGCGGGAAGAGTAGCGTCCGCACAACCACAGTACCTGCCAACACTCTCACATTCACCACCAACTACCTCTACACCACACACACCTACATATAGTTCCCTCCTAATGTTAACAAAAAAAAAATACAGTGGAACAATTTTCTTGAGTTAATAATTGTGCTTGTCTAAATGTACGTGTGTAATTAACCATTTGAAGAAGTTTTCCTGGTTAGTAAACATATCTTTCTGTCCCTCCTCAAACGTCCCAACAGGGATCAACTGAAATCCACTATATCAGTCTTGAACACCTGCCCACATAGCATTTTGGCTTGCGACAAGCTTGCCCTTTGACTTAAATTTGGCTTGCTTGCTAAGCATAAATTTAATGGCTGGATTCAAGCTTGTTTCAAACCTTACTTTTGGCAAGCTTGCAGAAGGCTCACCAACTTGCTTGCCATGGCAAGCCAAACATTTTGTCTTTTGTTTACTAGTTGAGAGGCGCTCGTGGAGAAAAGGCGGGATGTAAAATTATTGATAATTCTGAAAAGTAGTACACATGCATGCAGGAAATACTTCTCAACTTGCAGGGGCAAGTTTGGATCAAAACTTTTCAAGGCAAGCTTGCTGATTGGAGACTAGTTAGCTAAATTCAAGCTGGATTCCCACTAACCGACTTTCTGAGGCAAGTTTGATTAAAGCTATCAAAAAGGCTGACTTTGCTATTTGGGTGGTAACTTTGATGGGGCCATCATCTTAAGCATCACTCCTTTGCTTCTGGTCCTCAGTTGTGAGAAAATGCTCCAAGTATGCAGTTGCTTAAGGGAAATATGCACGAGTACTTTACAAGATAGTTTGAAAAATTCTTGCAATGGGAGGGTATTATGAGCACAATAATGGGCACATGCCATTGCGGTACTCTGTCGTCTCACTAAGACAAAACAAACGAGGAAAACCAAGCCAAGATTAGCTGTAGTCAAAATATACGTATAAAATAATAAAATTCATAATAAATTCCACAAAGACTTATATCACAATAAAATATAAATAAAACCAGAACAGAGAAACCAAACAACCACATATAAACAGGATAACTTAAGAGACTGGAGGCAACACACTACAGATAACACAGACCAAACTACACATAAAGAATATGTGACAAGAACTGCAGAGATGTAAGACTGGATGAAACAATGACAACACAGAAGATTTCTTTATACGAGCTCGTTGCAACATTTCAGGAGCTGACATCTGCTTTCGTCTTCAGGCAAACAAAGAGAGAACTGGATAAATCAGACAGTAGACATCTTCACTTGGCTGCTGCCAATAGGATATGAGCTCTCTCCTGATTGGCCGCATGTGTGATAGTAATTTTTACCTCTATTTTGGAATGTTTTTGTTTCTTCTACAATCAAAGATTTCCACGTGTTTTAATCAAAAGCTCAGGTGGCTGAAAATGTATTTATTGCTCACAATAAATGCTGATAATGTAATTTTCATATCAATCGGTGTGTTTGGGTGAGTAGAGTGGAATTTTCCCACATTGTTTTATGGTTGTTCTAAGTATGTTTGGCCAGGGTTGGCACCAGTGGACCCAGCCCACAGGTTTTTTGTTTCTTTGAAAATTAAATTATTTTGTTTGAGTTAATGTTTTATAATTAAAGTATTTGGTACCATGACTTAAAGTTCTTTATTGTCTGGTAGCTATGCATGCACAGTAATCAGTTACACTAAGTTAAGGTCTACCTCTATAAATAATATATTTAGAGCCTGTGGAAGGGTGGACGTATTTTCAAAAAATTGTGCCTGGTTTGTAATTTTTAATATCACAGAAATAAAAAATAGTAATGCAATGTTATGTGGATTCTATGTGCACTTAATCTAGCAATTCAGTGGCTAAAGGTCCTGCTACATTGAGACGGTGAGATTGTCGTCGGGTTGGCGTCGTCCTTCTCCTTGCTGCGTGCTACGAGAGTCGTTGCTTTGTTGTTATAGTCTAGTTCCGGCAATACGTAACAGATGGCATCTCTATCACAGTACGTCTTTTCCTTTTTTATAATTGCGAAATTTTGTTGTAAATAATGCTTTTAAAATTTTTTAATAAGTTCGATACTAATCCTAGTGCACACAAATAAAAACTCTTAATTTTAAAGTGGCTCGTAATTTTCATGGTGCATATATTAAAAACACTCTGGTGGCCTTCTGATAAGCATGAGTCGGCTAGTTGTCCATGAAAGATAAAAGTTGGCCATCTCCACCATCCACAACAACATGACGATGACTCTTTGACGTCATGGTCACATTCTCCAAACAGATGGCAAAATAGCAACGACTGAGCACCGACCGACAATTTAGTCTCTATGTAGCACGGCCTTAACTGTTGCTGATTAGGCAGTTTATATCTGGGGTGCAGACATTGTATTCTTTAAATGTAGTTATATCTGCTGCATTAAAATCAATGTTGCTAGAGTAAAAAATTTTGCTATAGTTTTGCCCAAAAACTTTTAATGAGCACTCATTGTACCCAGAGTAAAATCAGTAACCTTTGTTTGAATTTTGTGTTCTTTCTACAATGATGAAGAGCTGAATGTTTCCAAAGGTAAAGCTGTTGAAGGCACTGCCATTAATACTGTTGGTGATACTGCTGGACTACCACCACTAAAGCTAGGAGACTGTGTTTCAACACTTCAACCCATTTTGCTGCACTTTTCCTTCCTGAATTTGTTACAGAAGGCGTTATACTTACGACCAACCAGAGTACACCAAGTTAAACCACTAACTTCAGAACCTCATGATCCAGGTGTTGTCTCGATAGCAAGGCCATTAGAGAAGTGTGACGTGTGATATTTCTGTTCGTGGACCACGATTATTATTTTCTCAACAGTTAAGTCATGTATCAAGCATGTTTCACATGTTCACAAATAATACAGAGAAAAGAGTCCAGCATTATTGTGTGTCTATGATTCAATGTGCTTATTTATGTACAGTTCAGTTTTCTCCAAACGACTCGCATGTAAAAAAAATTGAGCAATTCATTTTCAGCATTTTCCAGATGTACTTGAACTATAGATATATGAATCCACCTTCAGACAGCAGTAGTCATGATAGAAGGGAGAGAGAAACAGTGTAAGAGAAAGTTTTCTGACACACAGTACATAATGTTGCACACTTATAACTTTTTAAACTAAATTAAACCCCACATGAATCCCCAAAGAATGCTTTGGCTTGCCAGAATAATTTGATGCACATCAACGGAACTACTTTCGCGCTGCAATACTGTAAGGAACCCGTGAAACGGATGACCCCCACGTGCGTAATTTACTTCAGACACACTAGTAATAGAAACTGTTCACTAACAACTTTTCTTAACCTGTCATTACTAACTTTTAAATTACTTGCATCGTAATGAAGAAAATCAATATACAGTATTGGCCATGTCTGTGAGCTACATTCGTCAACTACGTACTTACTTACCTATAACAATAGAACTCCACCAAGGAAGGCCACAGTCAATGTGCAGATACTCCAGACAGTTCTGTACAATGCCTACCGGACTCCAGCCTCCCAGGCCTATACTCGCAAAGCTCTGCTCACCCCCAGCCTGCAATACTTCAGCAGCCACATCTGGCACGTCTGGAGCAGGAGGCGGCTCTGGGACTTCAGGAAGGGACACTGCAGGTGTTGGTGCAGGCGTGGGAGTGACGGATGAACTGGCTAGTCTCAAAAAACCAACATTCAGCAGCTGATCACACTGCCGTGAGACCCTTCGTGGTAGCACTGAGTGGACGCCACGCACTCGGAAAACACTCATATGACAGCACTGTCCATAGCGAGGGCTGAGAGTCTTCACTAAGGTTTCACACTGCCCCTGCAAATTGTGTTAGCCAATTAAAGCACAACAGTTTTGAAAAGGCTAACAAATATTAATGACTAATATAAGTTCAAATAGGCCCAACATGCACTAAATCAATTGACTTTCCCCAGACTAAATATATGAAAGAACAACCACTCCCAGAATACCATAGAGCCACAATAATGTTCATCAAAATAATGTATCTTAATGCCAGCATTATAGTGAACTTCTACTGCATATGTATGTGTACATACAAATGTTGCATGATTTGAACTGCAGTATTTTAAAATAAATTAATTTTTTTAAGAGAAACTTATTTTTTAAATACTGTACCATCAATCAGACCTATGGCACAAACACTTCTCACAATTTGACTACATTTGGAACCATAATCAATAACTGGCCCAAAAAAAAAAACCCTTTAAAAATACACATTTGAAAATGCACAAAAAATTATGAAAGAATGAATGTTAAACACTTCCAAGCAACTGCAGAGAGCTTTTAAGAGAAGAAAAGTAGGTATCGGCGGATGTGCACTTCCTATTTTGCTGACAAAGACATTCAGTTCATAGCATGGGAAAGGACACTCGATCAAGTTATTTAAACAATTATCCAACATACGTGAGTGATGTCTACTTAGGAACAGAATTTAAAGAAAATTACATGTGCCTCTACTTTTATCAGGTCCTCTATCAACATTTTAAATTTTTTTCTTGCAGCAGAAAATGGCAAAAATTTGCATTTTTGGGATTTTATTATTTTTCAGTCATACACTAAAAAAAATTAACAAGTAATGAGGAAACTAACACGGCAACGATGACATCACACTACCTAACATTCCCTTTTACTTCAAAACATTTTCGGGATCCACAGAAATACGGAGGTTTTTGGGCAGGGACACATAAAAATGGAAGTGTCCTCTTGGGATCACAAAGTAACGAGCGGAATGGTTGAAATCATAAAACCTATCCCCTCTTTGTTACTTTGTGATACCAGTTTCATATGATACATTTCCACCAATACTTTGGTCATAAAATTCACATACTATAATTTGAAACTACATATATGGTATCACAAAGTAGTGGATGGGTTAAATTGTACTATTCTATGCCAGTATACTGGGATAAAATAGTAAAATAACACCCATCTGCTCTGTGACTTTGCGTACTAGTTTCAAGAAATAAATTTTCACAATTACTTTGCCTGAAAATCCCTCTACCATACTTCACCATTTTTGGTATCACAAAGTAATAAAGAACTGGTGGGTGTTATTATACAATTCAATACCAATATACTGGGATCGAATAGTATAATAAAACACAGCAGTTCTTCGTTACCTACTTTGCGACACAAGTCTCAAATAACAAATTATGACGTGTACTTTGCCTCAAAACATATGCCGGCATTGCTAATTACTTGACAGTACACACAACCACATACACTTTGACAGTATCACAAAAATATTTCATAAAGGAAAGACAACACACAATTTGATTTGACCTCAACAACTTACCTTACACCAAGTTACACTATTATTTATTTGATTTCGATCCTCTCAAGAAGAATTATTCCAAAATAGGGCAACGAACATATTTTCATTAACCTACACTATCCAAAACTAACATGTCTTAAAACATAAAACCCAATACAAGTTGAAACAACCAACACTATATTGTAATCAACACTTCACTAATTTGCATGGTACTCTTATAGCAATACTTCCGCTTCCCATTGTCGATCACTTACAAATCAATAAGCGCTCCCAACCAAACTGAACCTTTGTTCTGCTTCCAAACGAAAAAGTTTCAATTTTTCAACCAGCCTAAACTTTCACAGAGTTACTTTTCATACAACGTTTTAACCAACCGTTGTTTGAAAATATCAATGTGTATTACACTCTGGGCACGAGAGACGAAAGGGTTCGAGTTACCCGAAAGAGTAAACACGACGAAATAACCCAAACTAGATAATACAGGGTGGAAACGATGTATTATCAATTTTCACTCATTACATACAATGACATCGGGAAGGGTGTACAATAGTTAACATAAGGTTACACAATTAATTGCCCACAACATGGCCTGAAGGGCCCATACAAATCAATAGCGCAATTAGATTTGGGTCCCCTCGACACGCCGCCGGTACGTCATAATGGATTAATCAAACCTAAAGAATCTGGTAAATAACGTAGGGTAAACACGCGGCTTACCGAGCCGGCAACAAGATGACGACCCGTGCACCCGAATCAAAACTGTACACTTACCGACGGAGTGCCGAGAGGGACACGGCCTTTCACGAACAGAGGCGGAGACCAGAGTGCCTCTCCGGGGCGGGTCACCAGCTAACGCTGTCCAAGGAAAGGAGGGGAGGGCCAGGAGAGGCAGGCGGCCCGAACAGTTCCGATGCGGCCCGAGCTTGGCCGAAGGTATCAGTTCCACACCCCAGCGTCCAGCGCGCGCACACACACGTCTGCTGCCGTAAAAGTAGTTTATTGCTCCCGTTAATCCAGGTCAATGCACCAAGTCAAGTTCGGTGGGGAGAAACCCCAGCACAAATTCATAGGCCCAGTTTGTTTACACTTGAATAAAGGATAGTTCTTTCGTCATCCATATTGGACAGCGCTGCCTTCCCTACATACTTTCCTTCTAAACTGTCCCGCTATCTTATCAATACGTATGACGTAATATCTGTAAACATACGATTTGTTTTGTGGCCAAAAGGTAATATAGACCCACATTTTTATATCCTTTTAAGACATGATAATAATGGTAATAAGGTCGCAATTGAATGTCTTATGGAGGTGAATTATCTGCAAGAAGATTGCACACCAGTCTAGAGACTATGGTGAGGCATGATGCATGTACAGTAAATCCTCAATGTCCCAGTTGTAACAACCTGCCACCGTCACATATTTTTGGGGCGTGTATGATCATGGTGGGGCCATAATGTGAGAAATGTGATGAGGAAATTGACACACTGGTGTGTGGGTTCATGGCTGTGTACAGTAATTCTGGCACCAGATGTGAAGCACGCCCTCTGGGCAAGCGGGCGTCACGTCATACTTTCTGAGTTCGTGGAGTCTGCAACATGCATGCTTCTCTGTGGGCACGTGTGCCTAGCTGATAGTGTGTGGCACATGAGTTGGCGGCCACTCATATGCGAGTGTTGGCCAAACTACATAACTGCCATATTCAGCGTGAAAGGGAAAGTACTTTCGTTGCGCTTATGAATACCAAGATTATTGTAGGTATACCTTTAAAGACCAGCCGTCTGAGTTTTTTTCTTTTTTAAACTGCATTATTGCTAAATGAGCGATTTGTGGCATAGTTGCAGATATTCACTTTGACAAGGGAACCGGGTATAAATGGGGCCACGACGTAATTGTTCTGTTCAGCGGGAAGGTGGACAGTATTTTCGTTGTGCCTACGAATAGCGAAATCATAGTATGGCTTTAAAGATACAACAAAGTTATGTTTTTTTAATGCATTTCTGCTAAATGCAGGATATGCAATGTGTTTGCAGACTGTTCACCTTGAGAAGGGACCCGAGTATGAAATTGCACCATGGGCGTGTAGTTGCATGGTAAAGGTGGATACGGACAAAATCTTTACGTCTTATTTTGTGAAGTAGAGTAAAATATGTGACCTGTTAAGATAGCATTTGAATTATCCAATTGAAATCACGTAATTTATTAACTGGGTGTTCATCCTAGTTCTATAAACATTTTGAGTACGCACTGCTGTTTTGGTCAAATTGGTAGTTTCATCGAGTCTGTGATTTCGTGACTATAACTGCCAGTGGCACAGAATCTCTGTATTTGGCAAGACGATTCTGCATAAAAAAAACTACAGAAACTGTGAACATTGACATGTGTCAAATTGGGAGCTGCTGAAGAGCTGCGTATATCCAATTTGCAGGCTAGGTATCTTCAGTCTTCAAGTCTGCTAATCTTGGCCTTTTATGAAACAGTACGTGCCAAACTTATTATTTTTGGTCATCAACTTTTATCTGTATTGAATCGAAGGTAATACTAAAGTCAAATTATATTAGTGAACATACGGCAGCCACAACCAAATTGAGGGCATTATATATATTATTATATACTCTACCAGGCATCGTTAGCAATTTTTATACATTTATTTACTATTATGTCATCCAATGGACTCGGATATTGAGCAAATTGCTCGTGAGTATAGGGCTCGTCATCAATGGGTACAGATCTACAATACAATATGTACAATATATACAATCATAGGACAGTTTAACAATTTTCTAATATTAACTAAAGTTCAATACATAGAATTTGAGATAATACATAAAGGTCACAGGTCAAATATACTATTACTTAAAAATAAGTTTTACAAAAACAGACAGTCATATTACAATTTGGTCTACAACCATAGTGTAGGCTACAGAAGACATAAAAGGTATTATGGTAATATAAGTGTCTATATAAAAAAGAGAACACTGAATGAATGAAATATCAAACTGCAGCCCAAACCACTGGACCTAGAATCGTGAAAATTTTTTGTAGGCAAGCACTAAGAAGGGATTTTTCGAAATTCTGCCTCTAATGCCTCTAAGGGGGTGAAAAGGCATGAAATATGTTTCCGAGGAAACGTCGATAGAGCTCGAACTAAATGGCCTATCATTGTGATTTTTACTTTAACAGGACACACTTAAAAAGGCATATTAGCCAATTTACGGATTTTTCTAAATTCAACATTTAAGGGGGTGAAAAGGCCTGAAATGTGATTCCGATTAACTATTGATATCTATTGAATCCTTCGGGATAAAGAGTTGGTTTTCACTTAAAAATGTTGCTTACGTCAATACCCACAAAGATGTTTTAGGATTTTATTCGGCCCCCAAGCAGTAAAACGGGGCAAAATGTGTTTTTTACGAATTGCCTATATCACCAAAACACAATTGACTATTGTCGTGATTTTTACTTCAATGTGCCGAAATGAGTTTTTAATTAATTGTCGATATATCTTGAACCCAACAGGCTATTGTCACATTTTTACGTCCAAGAGACACCAGTTAAGTATTCTAAAATGTGATTCAAGGGTATTTCAAAATTCAGTCTCTTAGGAGGTGAAAAGACCTTGAATGTGTTTTAGATAAATCCTTGATATCTATTGAACCCATTGAGATACACAGTTTACTTTTGCTTCAGGACGATGATTACATAGACTAAATGATCGCAAAATGGTTTTAAGATTTTTTTTTAAATTCAGACTCACAGTACTGTGCAGAGGTCATATGTGTTTTTTAATGAATGATCAATTTTTATTCGACTAAATGGGCTACCATCATGATTTGTACTTCAATTGGGTACATATACAAATGTGTAAGATGTGAAATTAAAATACTTCGAAATTTGACACCCAAAAGAGCAAAACAGAACAAAATTTGTTTTCCAACAACCCATGATATATATCTAACCAGTAGAGATATTGGGTGTTGTTCGTGTCAGAGCGATGCTTACGTAAGTATTTAAAAAATTATACGTAAGTTTTATTACTTTATAAGATAGCTGGATTACTACGAATAAAACTAAGTTTGTAAACTTTCAAGACATACAATCCGAAAAGCAAGAACGACCAGCGAGAAATATATTATACAGGTGTTTCACTCTAATGTTAGCAATTTTACATTTTTCTACTAGGAAAAAAACCATGAACGGCATGTTCAAACACATCTTCAAGACCCGATATTAGGTATTATTTTTACTTCAACATAATATCAGACTCTGTTATAATTTCTTTCTGTTTTCTTATTTTTTAAACACATATTTAATGTCACCCCATATTTTTTTCCTGATCGTCAAGGTTCACCACGTGACGTGACGTGGGTTTATACCATGCAAGGGAATAAATCTGAACTATTTTGTGCCTACAAACTTGTAAGCGGGCAAGTTACCGAGGGGTTGGAAGGAGGCGATCGTTGTTCCAGTGTTAAAGCAGGGGGAAGATAAGGGCAAACCAGGAAGTTACAGGCTGGTTAGCCTCACATCAAATGTGGCGAAGGTGATGGAGAGGTTGTTAGTTCGGTATGTGATAGGTGTGATGAGGGAGAAAGATTGGCTTCATGACTGCCAGCATGAGTTCAGGAGAGGCTTCTCCTGTGAGACCCAACTGGCAGGGTTGCTGGAGGATTTGGTACAGGTAGTGGACGAAGGGAGGCAGGTCGATGCCTGTTTCATTGACTTTGAAAAGGCGTTTGACAAGGTGCCCCATAGGGTGTTGCTGAGGAAGGTGGATGAGCTCGTTGGGGATAAGAGGGTGGTTGACTGGTTTTGGGACTTTTTGAGTGGGAGAACACAGAGGGTGTTAGTGGA
>PNEQ01084605.1:34418-51915 GCA_003012365.1 Medauroidea extradentata
GACTGGTTTTGGGACTTTTTGAGTGGGAGAACACAGAGGGTGTTAGTGGGGGAGGTATTGTCAGATGAAGGGGAGGTAACGTCAGGTGTGCCTCAGGGAAGTGTGGCAGGGCCTGTGCTATTCATCATAATGGGGAACGATGTGGTGGTAAATGTGGGCAGCGCACTAAGAATGTTTGCGGATGACTTGGTTTTGTATGATGAGGTAGGAAGTGAGAGTAGTCTGCAGGAGTATATTCACCAAATAATGGAATGGACAGTAATAAATAAAATGAAGATAAATGTGGGAAAAACAAAAGTGGTATGTTTCACAAAGAAAAAGAATAGGGAGGAGAAAGTTTACAAATGGGGTGCTCAGGATATAGGGGATGCCCAGGAGTATAAATATTTAGGGGTGATGTTGCAGGGAGGCCTTGGGTGGACAAAACAGGTGCAGCGAGTGGTTTCTAAGGGGAGGAAGGCCTTGGGGATGATGGGAAGGGTTTTGAAGGGTGCGAGTAGGGAGGTAAAGGAGAAGGCATATAAGTCTATGATTAGGCCTATGCTGGAGTACGCAGCTGCAGTATGGGACCCATATGTGGGAGTGGAGGTGGGCGAGCTGGAGAAGGTTCCACGGAGGGTGGCAAGATGGGTGATGAATAGGTGGAGAAGGCAGGGGCAGGTAGGAGAGGATGAAAAGAATTACAGACCATCCTTAATGATGAAGGATATGGGGTGGTGCCCCCTGAAGGACAGGAGGAAGGTGGAGAGACTGGTCAGGATGTATAGGATGTTGAATGATGGGGGGGAGGGAGGTTGGAGCAGGCTGGGTGAGAGGTTGACCAGGGGACTGTACAGAGGGAGGAGAGACAACGGCTTGAAGCTTCAGAGGGTGTGGAGGAGGACCGAGAGGGGGAGACAGTCTATGCTTGAGGACTGTGAGGGATTGTTTTGGGTGAGGACGTAGTGACGAAGGGGAGTGTTGGTGGGTTCAGAATAGCATTGGAAATGCTGGGGAACTAAGAGGGAGCAGGTGACTTGCCACCGGGCGGAAGCCCATTTGCGAGTGAAGTTGTTATTGTTATTGTATTTGTGGAAGAGGTTATAGACTGCCACTAGGTGGTTGTCCAATTGCTAGTGAAATAGTTATTATTATTGTTGTCAACAGCTGAATATTGGCGAGTTGAAATCAAGTATGTTTTAAAATGCTGCACAAAATGTAGAAGTTAGGCAAGTCACTAATATTATATCTGCATCATAGTGCAAGATAACCATAAAGATTAAAAATCCATTGATTTTGTTGTAAAATTTCTCCTGAACATGTGCGTGCTTGACAATGTAATCATTGTTAGGGCATTGGCTTAGAATATCCATTTAAACCGACGTTGCAACCACAGTTTAATTGTAGTTGCCGGACATAAATGTTAAGAAAAATTATTAAACACATTGTAACAGCCTGGTTTGGCAAACGTTTGCATAACACTTACCTTTATTTATGTCCAAGCTACATTATGCAAATTGTAGGTTAGGCCAGAACGTTACTTTTAAAATATTGCCCAAATAATAGAACCTAAAACATTTCAATTTTTCACTAAAATATTGACTTTCGTAATATATAAGCTGTTTTGCAATGAGTTGCTACGTATAAACGTAAAAAAAAATCACTTAACCCCTCACTTTATAAACATTATTTACATGGAAAGCAAACAGCTAATTCGCAGAATACGTTTCCATGGAATAATTTTGAAGACCATATTTTGCAAATTGTTGTACATTTCGTTGTGCTAAACAACATACTAACTTCATTATTTAGCTTTTATGCGAGTACAGCAGAACGAGCCGAAGTCGTCTTGCTTGCACTGATAGGCACATATTTAACCACCAATAAAAGTTATTTCATATGTAAATGACCGGTTGTTTCGATTATGATCACACGAAGTATCTATTCAAGTTTATTTCCAGAGCGATCCGATCAGCTTGCACCTCGTAGTTTCTTTAAAAATCGCCGTTGACGTGAAAAGAAGCGCGGATTTGTATACATTTAAATGGCCATTCCGAGCTATCTGGGTACGGAGTGACGTCACAAGATTAGAGTGAGAAAAAGAGAAAATGCGCACGGGCACACCATTATATGTACATCGTGCCTTTAACCTAAAAACACTTTCACTTTTCCGCCATGCAGGTAATAGTCTATGGAGTGGAAGCATTTGAGCAAATGTGAAGCTTCTAGCAGACGACCTATTACTGCAAAAAAGTACACACTTAACATTGAGTTGAACTGAACAGTTTTAGTTTTTCTTTAAAAACAAAATTATGGTGAAAGCTTGTGCAGCTATCAGCTGCACTAACAGATTCGGCTGTTGCGGATGATTAACTTTTCACAGGTAAGAAACTTTTATTTACCTACATTAAGTTTACAATGCATATACATATAGTACGAATTAACTTGTCATATCCTTAGAATTTGAAAACTGTGCTGTACCGCCTGGTACTTTTATTCATTACTGATTACGTAAAACAATAATTTCATGTTTACATTTCTAATGCGAACAGTTGTACAGCATTACATTGCATTGCTTTCTGCTGTTTTTATACCACTCACAATATGGCATCTTACGTTAAAAAAGTACTATGTGCATGCACAGTTCTTAGTTGATCATGCTTCACATTACTATCCTGGCGATATACGGCGGATGCCACTCCATAGACTATTACCTCCATGGTTGCCGCACTGCAAGATCACGGCCGTAGAAGAACAAGTCTGGACACTCGCCTGGAATCTTGACCCCCTTGTTGTTTGGCTGTAGTTCGTCAAGTTACCGAGAATGTTGTACTTGTGACGCTGTTGTACGGGCGGTCGGAATCAAACTCTGCCCACTTTTTTTCCATTGTTAACATTACAAAGTAAATAAAGATTGCTGGAGCCATACAGGGGCATCATTTGTGGCCACGGGGGGGGGGGGGTGTTTTGTATTTTTAAATTTAAATAATGCTAACTTAAGAACATAAAACTGAAATTTTATTATTAAAGTATGCTTAATTAATAAAAAAGATGCAACAAGGTCACTGTTGCCAGAAAACAAAATCTTGCCTCCATCCCCCTAGAAAAACCTGAAATGAAGCCCTTGAGCCATGATTTATAATTGTGAGCGAAGGAAGTATTTCGTAAATTGATAAAAAATACATTTTGATAAATTGTTTCTCTTGGTGGGAGGGAAGTGGGCGGAGCTGGAGCTCGACCGCCCGGATTACAGCACAAAAAATGTATAGCATTATCAGTAACTTGGTGAACTGCAGCCAAACAACAAGGGGGTCAAGTTCTCAGGCGAGTGTCCAGACCTGTTCTTCTACGATCGTGAGCAAGATGTAAATCTTGTGGCCGCCTGTTACTACTAATGGTCAGAAATATAATGTTTATGGTGCGATTTTAATGGTTTCGGAAAGTTACCTACAATGCTGCCAAACCTATATCAAAGCTGTTAAAGAATGTTACAAAAATGGTTAACAGAATACCATTGAAAAACAGTCATGCGTGACTATCTGAATCGCTGATGCTATCATATGTCAGTAACAGATGACTGACAATACCGAGAAGAAGTTACAGAATAAGGCCTCAGATCCTTGGAAATAGCTGCTGCCACCCCTCTATGTTTACTGTATAGAGTTGCTACCCACTGATTGACTGGTTAGCAGCACAGTCGTAGAAGTACAGGTCTGGACACTCGCCTATATTCCAATGTATTTTTCTTGACCCCCTTGTTGTTTGGCTGTAGTTCGTCAAGTTACCGAGAATGTTGTACTTTTGGCGCTTTTGTACGGGCAGTCGGAATCAAACTCCGCCCACATTTTTCCATTGTTAACATTACAAAGTAAATAAAGATTGCTAGAGCCATGATTTATAATTGTGAGCGAAGGAAGTATTTCATAAATTGATAAAAAATATGTTTTGTCAAATTGTTTATCTTTTACGGAAAGGAAGTGGGCGGAGTTTAGTCCGACAGCCCTAACTGAAACGCCAATAAAACACAATATTCTCGGTAACTTGGTGAACTACAGCCAAACAAAAAGGGGGTCAAATATCCAGGCGAGTGTCCAGACCTGTTCTTCTACGGCCGTGGCCAGCAGCAACCACAAAACACGATGATGCCACATCTTACAATCGTAATCGAATTCCCTAAACTCAATAGCATTGCTCGACGTTAGCAACTGTACATCTTTTCCGACCCTTGCCTTTATGAATCGAACAGTCTTCCGTTATTCACTGATTTCACTGATATCACTGACAGTTCACCAGTGTCTGTGAACAATAAGGGAACAGGGTCAGTAATCAGTAAAATATTTTCTCCGTCAGTAAACAAATAATATCGGAACATTAAATTAGTAAACATTACTGCAATGTATGTTGCCTAGCAACTAAATCTCTGGTGCGTCTGTGATATCATTCTTGCGATAAACAATCATGTTTATTTTGTTCGTTGTGTAAGTTGCATTTATTTTAAAAATATAATTGGTATATTTTTTAGCATATTGATACATCTACCACGACTTACGACTGATATCATTTTCTTCGTTTTTTCACGATGCAGCTTAAACTTTGTGTGAATTTAAGGCTTGGGAAGCTGTATCCATTATATTTAAACACATAAGCAATGTAGGATTCACCCTATAAACATTATTTAGGCTTTGCAAACTTTGAAAATATTTTTGTATTATTGGGTTTGTAGTGTTAATCATGTAAATGTTACTTTGACAACTCCATCACATATGTTGTGTAAATACGGAGGCTAATAAATTGAATTGAAATTGAATTGAACACTGAAAACACTGTGACGCGTTGCCATTCGCTGTCGGTGAGTGGTGTTGCCATGGGCGCCAGCTTCCCCGGGATTTACCGGGCGGAGAGCATGAGAGGGGGTCGTTCGGCCGTCAGCCGTAGGGGCACAGTAACGTAGGCGTACATGTCAAGACACACGGGTATTCACTTGGTGTGTGTGCGTGTGCATGGAATCCTAACCTTGTCAGAGCCAGGTTAGACGCTCAACACAGATCCCTCTTAAAGGCCTAGTGAGGTAAACACTTTCACAAGAATGTGGTCGAGACCAATGTTCAATTTCTTATTTACTTACGTAACATGATTTAAGTTGCACACGTGCGCCGCAGATTGCCCCGTACACATTGAGGTTCCCTGGCGGACACACACAGGATACACTTGACTAGGTTAACTTTACCTTATTCACTACACACAAATTATTAAAATGGAAAATATTACGTTACATGTTAAATTTACGTTGGGATCTAGGGCTGCACGGCTCTGAGGTGAATAGCAAACGGTTCCGGTATTAATTGAGTCTATTGCAGCTAAAAATCAGTAAGACAACCTTGAAGACCTCAGAGCACGTGACACGCGTGCGCCCCGACCGAGCTCAATACCGAGACTGAATTGTAATATGGCGAGCATGTGGCGATCTCCATCGTGCGCGCCACTCGCCAAATAAAAAGTTAAAAATAGCTTCAGATTGTTTTAGATGAAAGTACATACACAACACTGATGGAAATAATTAATAAAAATTTACTATGATGAAACACAGAGAATAGATGAGCATTTTAGACACTCGTGGATGATAAAGTTGGTAGTAAAGATATTAATGAAACAATTACACAGCACTTGCGTTTGTCGGTACTTAATTGTTTTTGACGTGCCGACAGAACACACACTAGAAAACCTTTTCACAAACACTTTTCAAAACATAAAAACCTGACAACAAACATTTAAGTACTGTCTTATACGCCTTTTTGGCGCGAGTATGTTGAAAATAACCACGTTACTACGGGAGATCTCTTAAGTCCCTTCCCGTTGACCGTCCCCTAGAGATGGGCGTTATTTAACGTAATCGTTAAAAATAACTGTTATAAATTTGTAACACGTTACTCGAGTAACACATTTCGCATTTGACACTGTTATTTTTGGAACGTTTAAAGGACGTGTTATAACTTTTGTGGGACGTGAAACTGTTCTAACCTAGCACACGCATGCGCACAGCTCCTTCTTCGGCCAACTCTTTCTCCGTCTTCAAGTCATATCTCTCTCTCTCTCTCTCTCTCTCTCTCTCTCTCTCTCTCTATATATATATATATCACACACATGCACACGCGCGTAGATCCTTACTGCGCATGCGTAAGAGTTATTTTTTGGAACGACTTGATGTCTGGACGTTACTTGTACTGCGTTACTTCTGACTGCTGCCGCGTTTGTTGTTCCACGTGCATAGTAGTTATATTTTTAAAACACTCCGCGCTCAGTCGTTTTAATATATAACAGTGTTTGTTTTACAATATCTGTTTGTGTGTATGTAACATTTGTAAATTGAGTAAAAGGTAAAAAACAAGCCACATGTGAGCTTATTAAACAGTTTCGGATTCCTAAAGGAAATTAGCAATTTGTAACCTTCATAATAAATCTTTGTGTTACAGTTCAACTACCAACTAAAAAAAACTGTTACTGTTGCATTTATACTTAACTAGAGTTTAAAAAAACCAAGTAAATTTGATACATCGTTACGTTTCAAGCACACGAACGAAATTACATAACAAATATTTGTAACGTGTGAAACATCGTTCCAAGTTCCAAGTAGTCTCGATGAACAGTTTTCAGTAACACGTTCCAAAAATAACATGTTACTGGAACGTGTTATTTATTTGGAACGGGAACTTTGGAACATGTTACACGGAAATAATGGTTTGGCACATCCCTACCATCCCCACTTCAATTCCCTGTTGGGTCATTAAAACTGAAATGTTTGGAATGTTTATCATTACGCTGGTGTGCTACACTGACAAGTTACAGACTAAAACCTATGTGTCACTTACGTGGCTAATTTCTCAATGAAGAGAGAGAGTTCGACTAAACGACCAATGGCCGGTGATACTACGAATGTCTTGTAATTTTTGTGCTAATTAGTTTGTTCATTTGCCACGTGGGTGGGTGTTATCCGATATGCGGATGTTGTGTTCCCGTTCCTACCTGGCTGATGATCCATGCACACGTCGTCGGGTGCACAGCTGACGTACGGTGCGCGGGGGCACTGTTGACGGTGATGGTAGCGGTGTAGGGACAAACGGGCTAGGGTGGTTGGCGTCAACTGGCCAGCGAAATCAGTAAATAACGGAAAACACCCGATATCGAATCATTCCGGCATAGAAAAGAGATAGTATGCATTCCGGCCCCTGTGTTGTTGGTGAACATTAATAAAATGGGAATTTCGCCAACTGTTGTTGGTAGCACTGATGTAAGCCTTCTAGTGTTTCATGGTAATATCAATTACCACATTGTTAAGTAGTTTGGAAATTATTTAAAGATTTTACGGTTTTAAGATTGTAATTTTCTGTTGAGAATCTTTTTTGTTGTACTTAAAAGGTAAGTTTTGACTTATCCAAAAGATATGACTCGTATTCACGCTTGCTTAAAGAGATTAATTTTGCCAACATGGAATGAGGTTAGGATACATATGCTGTCTTCTGCAATGTGGGCATGTGTGTAAGTTGGCTTCTGTAATACTTTGACTATCATTTTATTGGTTATCTTATTTCAAAACGGAATTACGTTTTATGTGTGAGCTCAACTACAACGTAGGTATAGTATTTATGTTGAATCATCTATTACCTAATTCAGAATTTTTGTAGTTCCAGGGGAAAGTAAAAATTGAGTGCGTGTGTTTTTGGATTGTTTTTAATAGTTTTACTCATTCGAGCATTGTACTTTACGAAATTGGCTGTTAACCACCCCACTCCACCAAGAATATTTACTATGGTAGGTACACGTTTAGACTGTTGCCGAAGTTATTTAATATACGGAATGTAAGTTGTTGCAGGGTAGGTATCAAAGAAAATCGAGTAGGCTTATTTTCTTCCTATCAGTGATGACATGAAGCTGCTACACAAGAGAAGTAGATAGACTAGGTAGTCATTAAGATGGTGGTCTGTTTTTATTCTTGTCATCATTTTCTGAATATGTTATGAGATTTATTCAGTATGAATGTAATGTGTTTTTGAAAATTCAGTGGGCTGCTTAGATCATACAAAAGAAAAAGAAATGTTAAATTCTTGACTTGCTTAGCATTTTTAGCTGATCTTTAACCACGTCCCAATTATTTTAATCGTAGATGTATGCATAATTTTTTTGGGTTTATTTTATTTTTTATTTTTTTAAGAGTTTTTGATCATTTCTACTGGTATTCAACATTTGAGTAAAAGGACGAAATGGTTGCTATCCATATTTTCCACAGTTTCTCCACAGACATTTCCTCTCAACAGTTAATAAAACAATTTGTGTGTAGGAATATTTTTCTATGATTTGCTGCCTAGCAACAGTTTTTTAAACAGTTTCCTAGTGCAATTTGCTCTTGCTAATGGAAAATTATTTAATAGATGTCTACCTACAAGATAATTTGTATTCCGAAGTGCACAATGTTTTATGGTTCACTTTTACAATTTGATATGCACAATGTAGGTACGGTAAGCAAAGAATTTACTGGCACAGTAATGTTTATTGGGATGATGTTACTGTTAAATGTCGGGAAAGCAGTCTTACATTACTTCAGGTATTTTTATGTAGTGGTTGGTTATAATCGTATAGAAACAATTACCTTGTAAAAGTCAACTTAGGTTTATTTTTAAAGTCAGTAATTGGTGTGCGCTGACTCAAACTATGGTGTTGTTAAGTTGGGAAACTACAGTTTGTGTCGCTGTAGCTTGGTCAAAAATCTGGTACGAACGCTAGTTGATTGGTGCGACAATGATATAGAACTAAGGAAACATTCTGTAGATATGTGAAGTAGGCTGCTGCAGTGCAGTGCAAATTAGTGAAGTGTTGATTAAAAGTAGTGTTTGGGGTGATTATCACTCACTGTGTGCAGGCCAAACTATTTAATTTAGATGTATAGGTTGTTGGTGAAAAGTTTTTAAAGATGTTGAAGTAGCCCTATGAGAAAAAGAAATTGTTAGTTTCAGGTCAAATTAGGTTAGGTAAAGTAGGCCTAACCCAACGAAAATTTTTTGGTAAATGTTAAGAGTAGCTACTCATCATGTACTGGCCAAACTAATGAGTTTAAAGGCATAGTTTAATATCTCATTGGAAGGGTTATTCATGCGAGAGACAGCTCTGGCTGGGCTTGTAGCGGACTTGGTACAGGCAGGCGATGAGGGGAAGCAGGTGGATACCTGCTTCATTGACTTCGAGAAAGCAGTAAAGAAGGTATCAGCACGTAGTGTGTTATAAGAAAGTTGTTGAATTGCTCGTAGACAAAGTTTTAGAAGATGGATTGGAGACTTCCTCAGAGGGCAGAGACAGAGGGTAATAGCTGGAGACTCCTTATTGCAAGAGAGAGATGTTACGTCTGCTGTGTCACAGCGAAGCGTGCTGGGCCCCTTGTTGTTTATAATAATGGCAAATTATGTGGGTGGGTGCAGAATATGTCCGATCAAGGGAACGAGGTTCGGGGGAAATCAAAATACATCAGGGGGAAATTTTGTTGAGAAAAAAAATCAGTATCTGCACGTGCACGTAAATGAGCTGCTGCATTTGCATACAAGCCGTGCTGTCACATATTGTCTTTTGGTAAGCTCTGAATGGTTGTTATTAATTTTTAACATAGTCGAATTGCCCTTTAATGTGTTAAAAAGTGTGCAATGGCTTTGGTGGAAAATTTCAGGTCAAAATAAGTTAATGTGTTCTGGGGAAATAGTCATTCCAAATACATTTTCTGCACCCCTGGTTTGCCGATGACTGTTTTTATGTGCAGAGGAGGTTGGAGGGAACAAGTTGCAGGAATACATTGATAGGATATGATCGTGAACTGAAGATAACAAAATGAAAATAATTGTGAGGAAGACATAGATTGTTAGGTTTGCGAGGAAGAAGGTTAGGAGTACGGACGTATACAGATGGGAAGGGCGGAAGATAAAGGACACTTCATAATACAAGTACCTAGACATAATTATGCAGAGTGACTTTGATGAAGAAAGCAGGTAGAGAGAGAGAGTGTCTAGGGAGAAGGTTTCTAGGAATGCTGGGTAGGGTATTGAAGGTTGTTAGTAGTGAAATGAAAAAAAGCTGTATATTACAATGGTACGACCAATAGAAGAGTGCATCAGAGTGGGACCTGTACATGGAATTGGAGGTGCGGGAGCTGGAGAAGGTGTAAAGAGGGGCAGCAAGGTGGGTGAAGGATAAATGGAGAAGGTAAGGTAGCCTTGTGAGGACGAAGGGAACTTTCGACCGTCTGTGATGCTGAAGGAACTGTGATGGAACTCATTGAAGGAAAGGAGAAGAGTAGAAAGGCTAGTCAGGACGTACAGGGCATTGGATTGGGGGGAGGGGGCATAGCAGGGTAGGCAGTCTATTCTTAGGAGATTGGTGGGAATGGAATTTACTTTTGGCACAGTTGATGGTGGTGAGGGGGGTTGGAAAGTTAAGATTCGACTATACACCTGACGTACAAATTATTTGTTTTAAAGTTGTAATATTGGTTTTAAAGTATAGGCTAAATCAAAAATGTTTGTTTCAAGAACCAATTTAATGTGTATGTTCTTTAATATTTCTGTTCTAAATTTGTTTTATGCATTAAATGCAATTTGTAAACAGCGATAGAAAAATGTTACAATATTTTATCTATCGCTGTTTACAAAATGCATTTTGTAAATTTAAGGCAGAAATGTTGAACACATACATTACATTGGTTCTTCAAACAAATATTTTTTATTTACGTTAAAACCAATATTAGGCCTACGGCTTAAAAACAAAGAATTTGTACATCAGATGTATAGTGGAATATTTAGGAGATGATTGGTCGGGGATTGAGGAGGTTACAACTTTCCAACGGGCAGTTGTAAGTTATGATCATTGTATGAATAAAAAATTGTGTGTTGCTTTTGTTTAAAGAAATGTTATTTGATTGCCTAGTTTCAAAGCAATGTTGGTTTCGTCTAGTATCGGTCAGTTTGTGAAGCTGATGTATATGTTTAATGATGCATTTACACATATCATATGAAAATAGGATTTGTATTTTCTCACAGAATAATATTAAGTTGCTCTGTATTATTGCCTAGTAGGCCTATTTTGTATGGTTGCAAACATGTGTGGTAAATACGTCTTGTATTTTAAGTGAATTTTTTTTATTGTCTTTTGAATAGAAGGTGTTGTATGGCACCGCTGGAAAATCTATTATTGTACGTATATTACAAATATACAAGAGGCTGTGGATTCAGTTTTACAGTTTGGTACAAAGTAGTAAAATAAAACCGGTTGGCTCTTTTCTTACTTTGTGATACAAAAAATGGTAAAATGTAGTTGATAAGTTTTCAGTAAAAAGGAAAGAAATAAAAAAAAGATAACTGAAAAGGAATAATTGAACAGACAAAGACTAAATAAGATGCATGACGATGGACGACACAAAGTGAGGAAATATTTTACAGTTCAAAATTTTTTTCACCATTTTAAACAAAGTTTTAAGATAGAATTTTGGCACCGCTCTTAAATTTTTAAACTCTGAAATTAGCAATTTTTATTCACAATTTTAGGGAACCTTAAGCATCAAGTTACTTCAAAACTGTTTGATTGATTACATGCAATTTTTTTTTTTATTTTGTAAATATTGTATTATACTTCAGCTTGGTATAGTTAGAATGAGCCCCATGGCAATATAAATACCTTATATATTCAAATTTAGAAAAAATTCAAAAGTAATCCGGGCAGTGTTTATTCATTATAGCCTAGTAATTGTACAGGAAGTTTTCTTTGTAAGCCTAGGATGTGTGTTATTAAAAATATGCTCACTTGTATGCAAAAACTCATTTTTTTAATCTATACATTTTTCAGTGTTACATCCTATATTAATAAAGTGCACTTTGTAGAGTACTGTAATGTGTTTTTGCCTTGAACTATTATTGGAATATTTTGCAAATGTCATTTTCCATGAACTGAGAAGAGTTTTACTGTATTATGTTATGAACAGTGGCACTGCCAAGGACACATTATAAAGTTTAACCTGTATTTATACAGCCAGTTGAAGGTAAACTTGAAACTAATCTCATGCCTGGTTGTTACATAGCAGGATAGGGTATAATATTCCGTCAATAGTATTTGATTGGCAGAAGATGTGAAAGACCAAGATCGAGGATCCTACCGTACTTCCCTCGGTGAAAATGCCACCTGGCCACAATTTGTCGTATGAAATTTGGAAATCATTGAACATATTGAGAACGGGAGTTTCGCACTGTAAGACCTATCCTCAAGAAATGTAATATACTTGTCAACAACGATGACATCTGTGACTTTGGCATATTGCACCTGCTGATCTGCCCTTTAATGGAAGACTAAGTGTTCTAGATAATAAACCATAATTGTTGCCACTTACTGGCAAACATTTAAACATGGGGAAATAATATCAATAGTAAATAAAAAACCAGCACACCTATAATTTGAAATAATTACAAATTGACTGCTTAACTTTTACTCAGCTGTATATTGACAAAGCTAAAAATTTTTGGAATGGTTAATTACAGTAATCCTATTGGATCCATGTCATCTCTGCTTTGTCCAGAGAGTTGAGTCTTGTAGGTGATCCAAGTGGAGTAGGATTTTTTATTTTTAACAAAACATTTCCTAGTGGCACTGAACGTTCTAATGTTGTATAACTCTTGAGATACAACAGTGATACGTCCTCCCAACCAATAAACACTATAAAAAATCTGACCTACATACTTGGAAATCATGTACAGTATTAAATATTGTACAGTGTTTTATCCTGGCTATATGTTCAAATGTTTTCAGTTTTTCTTTAATTGTTCATCAAATATATGCCTCATTTTTAACCAGCTAATAATGTTAAGATTGTATTCGAACAGCTGGTTTTACGGTAGTCCAATCTTTTCCATTTCGTATGACCTATACATTTGAATTGTTTTACGTTCAAGAACCAATAGTGATATCTTTGGTACAAGATAAATAATAATTTCAGCAGTAAATGAAGCTGAATCTCTACTGGAATTAACACAGTTTCTTTGCAGATTAAACTTTGTTGCAAAGTGCTTACACCATCTATTGCATCACATGCACTTGTTCCATCTCCTGTAGCAGAAAAATCCATTTTTTCCTCCCAAGTTTAAATATATTTTGTATAGGTAGTTCATACAGTTGAAACCTATTTTTGAAATGTCGAGCAGCCCCATTTGAAATGTGCATAAGTGAACTCAGATAAAACCTAGGGATTTACTACAAATACCAGATACTGGACAGCTCTGTGCTAGCAACTAGGATACGAGTGCAGGAAGTAACCTGGCAGCATGCGGTGCAAGTATTGAGTCAATTCATGTTATTGTGCTACTGGTTTGTTAACACAAATTTTCTGTTGTTTATATGTTTAGTGTAATGCTGTTTTTATTCTAGTAATTTATTTTGAGGTTGTGGCAATGGAAACTGTTAATTCGTCAATAAAATTAAATTCATATCCACATTGTTATGTTGACAGGGTAAATCTGAGGTAAATAAATTGTAGTGAGCTATTATCTGTTGGAATCTCAGTATTCAAATCTTCTTCCTTAATTATTGTGTTTTAATTTCGAGATCTGCACAGATTAGTTTCTGGTTACTACAGTAAACATAACACCACCTGCTCTGGCAGAATTTTCACCCAACTTGACTATAAAGCATGAAACTTTGAAAAACTGATTGTTATGCTAGGGTATTAATTTTTCATCAATCTGTGCATCTCTTTGATTGAGCTAATTATAAACTCTTTAGCTTTTTTATTTCTGTAATAACTTAACCATTTTCAATAGTCTTCCCCAAAGTGGGCCACCAAACAAATTGCATACATTGGCTTTCATGTTGATTGTACCCAAATGTCCTTGTGTAATTCAGCTATAAGTAGTTTGTTGAAGTTCCTAGGTATTAGTACTTTGCAATTTACAGCAATACAATCGTAAGTCATTTTGTATTCTTTTTATGTACCGTATGACATAATTGGCATGCAGTCTGTAATTATAGTAGTCCATTCTTTCATTACGTCTGGATAGAAAGAAATATGTCAACTCTAAAGACGTAATATTCTTGGCTGGCCTGAGTGTCTGGTGTGGTGCCCAACTAGAGGTTGTTTATTTACAAACAATTTGATCTTTTTCTCATCTGTTCCTCCTCTTCTATATATGTTGCATGCGCATGCACACACACGCACACACAACATGTTTAAAATGATACTAAAAACTGTACAATAGGTTACCTACTTATTAAATGAAGTTACAGCATGTAGTATATACTTTCGAAAGGTATGAAATTTTCCTGCAGTATATATTAGAAATAACTGCCATTTGCATGTGATGCACGCATCGAAGCCACATTTCCTTGAATTCTAGAAATGTCCTGGATAAATCTTGAATTTTAATGTATGTTAACAGAAATTTAATTGTTCAATTGGGTGAGTAGTGTAAAACTCTACAAACGGTTGTTTTGGCTGTCTTTGACGGAAGTTTAAAGTGCAGGTGCAGGAAAATTCTTCTCTGTAGATGACATAGGGACATAATGTATTGTGATGTTCATATTATCCAGCCAGCCAATCACTACATCACACACACTTTCTTTCCCATAATCTACAAAGTTTAAATTAATAATAGTTTAGTCCCTTGGGTTATCAAAGTACTCGTACCATTGTTTTCTTCAATATTGGACGAAATTCCTAATTTCATATTAAAAGGTTTTGTTCTGAAATTTTTTCCCCCCATTGTAACTCACATATTTACTGAATGTGTGCAAACAGGAGGAAGCTATTGTAATTCCCATTCTTTAAAAAGGCAATACACATAACACCCTGAACTAATGACCTATATCTTTCCTATACTTTTTCCCTTAAGTTTTCGAAAAAACTCTTCATTGACATCTGCTTTTCCACACTAAAATCAATTAATTTCACTTTCAACATGGGTTTTTTGCAGTCAAAATCTACTATAAGCAACCTAACTGAATTTCTTTGTGCCATTTACAGAGAGACAATTACCCAGAAGCAAATATTGTTGCCACCAAACAACATGAGTGCTGGCCTCCCTAGTCCCAGTTTTCCCCCCACTCTGCGCTCTGGCCACCCTGTTCTAGTTTACCGTGCCACCCCTCCCGTCTCAAGATCAACCGTTGAATAGCGTACTACGCATCCTGAAAACATTTACATCCTCTGTTTTAACAAAAAATCACATTCAATATGTTGTTCACTAACCTCAGTCGCAGTTGTTGTTGACAATGGCTTACAGTACCCGGAATTTTTAGTTTTATGTTAATTCTAAAGCATAAGTGTACCTGTCATGATAATGGTTTGTGAAACTCAGATAAAAAAATTGTATTCCGTGGCAAGAAATCCTGCAGTCGACAAGAAGTCAAGAAATAACTACATTTATCATAACAATAAATAAATGTTGGGACAAATAAAAAGTAAGTAAATCTTTGCAAAAGCAACATTAGGAAATTGTTTAGTTGAACAAGATTCCGCGGTGCTGTAGTGGTCTGAAAACTCGTTTTCTGCTTAGCGGTCCGGGTTCGTTTCACTGCAATATCACTATCGAATTTTGGAATTCAGAAACGTGGCGGACATTGGCATTGACTGGCGTGTTTTACTGGCGTATTCTTATTTACGCCGCTGTCACATTCTGTAGCTGATTAATACATCATATCGCCTTCTCAAGCTCTCGAGGCAACAATGTTTAGCGCTAACCTAAATCTTTCCATTCCATTAAGTTGAACAGGTACATATAAAATATATTAAACATATAAAAATACATATATAAAACAAATGAAAATTATCATCATCGCTTATAAAGTAGATTATAATATTCATCACTAACCAACAACTTATATAAATATATGTACATATATATAGCCTACACACTAGTAGTGAACAGATAATATTTGCTTGAATTGAAAAATCTCTTTGTACACCTGATAGGAAGTTCAGTCATCAAGTTTTTGAATGACAAAACCGGTAGTTGAACTAACTCCGCAGCAGAATATGTAGGTGGGTCATTCCACAAATTCGTCAACCTTGCCATTTAAAATATAATATTTACAGAATACTTCAAATAAGGAATTAATCTCAAAGCTAAAGCCTCCAGATGTTGAATTTCATAGCCATTTTTAAATATTTTTAAATGTACTTCACCTGAGGCCTTTAAACTTTTGATCAAACATTTTGAGAACATTACGCAAGGCACCTTTCACTTTTGATCAAATATTTTGAGAACATTACGCAAGGCACCCTTCCATTAAAAACATAATATAGTAAAATTAGTATGTATATCCACAGACATCTTAAACTAACAGGTTTGCTGGATACAAGCATATTGAAGAAAATCAAAATGTTTATGTACCTGCAAATTAATTTCCATTTGAAATTTTTCTGGACATTTTTAGTTCAATGTTCTGTTGTGTCAGTCAGTTACCAAACGGATATAACATGTCTTGTTCAGGTATAAAATAAAACCTACAGCAAATGTGTTTCATATTCTGTGTTATATCAATGGATACTTTAGCACTCATGTATGCATATATTTTATCTACAGTTCTGTTTTACATAAACAAGTGACTGACTTTCTTAAAGTAACTGACTGACAAGGCATTAGATTTGGTGTTATTTCTTGTTGTTGTAAATGGTGTGTGTGATTATTTTTCATAACGTTGGCAAGCTTGCATAATTAATGGCAGCCATCTTTGTTTTTTCAATGTTTCGATGGAAAATATCTTTAAGTGCTCATCATCTCGTAGTAGCAGAAAAGCAATAAAAGATATAAGGAAAGGTTGAAAATGCTTGGAAAATATGATTTGTACAAAGAAAGAAACTAAAAATTTGCTAACTAGAAAAAGAAATTCACTAAAACATCGGAAAGAAAAATTGTGAACACAAGCGAAAAGAACGCTTTAAGAAGAGGTTACTAAAGCAAAGTAAGGGGTTTATATTTACTTTACAGAAAAAATAATTTACCAACCTTTTGGACATTTGCAATTGTTTCAGGTCTTGTCTGCCAGTTGCCACTTTCACCTGGGAGAGGTGTTCTGTTACAAACATCTGATATCCAAATGATTCCATCAACATCCATGGATTTAAGCCCAAGAAAAGGGAAGAGTGAAGAAACATGTGAAACAAGCACTGCCTCGCTTACCAAACAAAAGAGTTGCTTTAATTAAACAATTTGCTATTGAAGGCGGCATCCTGAAGAAAACAAAATTATGGCGTATTCCAATTACTGCACCCGAATGCTCCCGGTGCGCACCCGACTGGTGCCGCGTGTTCCAATTACCGGAACTCCCGTTGGGAGCATTCAGATTTTCGTATTCCAATTGAGAGTTGCACTCGAAGGGTGCGCACCGGGAGCAGTTTTTGCCGCACCGTCTCGAGAGACGGTGCGGCAAATGAGTGCAATTATGGCGGCGACCTGTGATTGTGTAAACAAAAGAAAATTTTTTCTGTGGGGGAAATTACGCAATTATG
>PNEQ01084606.1:0-27460 GCA_003012365.1 Medauroidea extradentata
AAACACCCCATCCAAGCAAGTAAAATAGAGAGGTAATGTCACTGTTCTAAGCAATTAGCCAAACAGGTACTTGCAAAACATGTTCGCTATTTATTTACATTATCATTTGCATAAAAGTTTTAAGCAAAGTTTTTAAGGTTACAAATAACCTCGTCACAAACCAACTCTATTTTCTCGTCGCGTGCCACGTAAAAATACCTTCAAAATATATTCCGGGGAAAGGATAATTCGTTTCCCATTTTTAATTGCTTACTTAGTAAAAAATCATTTCAGTTTCGTACTTCTACTGTACTTCGTAACTATTAAAAGCTGAAATGTGTACACGAAAACGTAAATAATTAATGTTCATAGGACACTGGATACAGATAAAGATATCCAACTTTTATGTTAATTCACTTTCATACACCCGAAAATTGTCCAATGCGCATGCGCGAAGGGCGCAGATATACTTGCGTCGAGCCATTTGCTAGTCGCAGATTTTCAGGCACTTTGCGCCGTCACGTGACTACTTGCACCTGCGTATTTGTATATTTAATACCAAAGCAACGCAGCGCAAGTGCAAATTTTGCGCTGCACCTCTCAAAAGCGATATTTAATCGCCCCCCAGAAAGCGCTTCCGCCCCTCTATGTTTACTATATATCTCGTTGCTTGATTTGATGGCGGAACTAGCAGGCGTATTTAGAAATTTTAATAAACATGAATCATAAGATGAAGTTCCTACAGCTGCACCAAATAATGCACTGTAAATTATAAAGTGCCTTCTAATGAAATTATAAGAAGCTAGAAAAATACACTGTACTAAACTTAATTGGTCTGAGGAATAATAATAATTCGTATGTATGTATTTATTTATTATTCCAATGAACTACATTAACTACGTACATAACAGTACAGTAGCATAGGAATTCGTCAAGTTTACAGCAATTAAAACCCTACGTACAAGAAAAATATGCAAACCCTCTTTGATTATACAGTATAAGTACACCATGTGATATACAAGTCCAACATCAAGGAGAATAATAATTAACTTAACGATTTTTAATAACTTGAATTACTAACCACAAAGAAAAAAAATTCGTGAAAGGAGCTCATCAAGTACGGGAATTAAACACATTCTGCAAATCTTAACCAATTTTTGCGAGCTGTTTTTAGAGGTTAACAACCACATGCAAACAACACCATACAATAAAACTTTTATTGGTTAGAATTAAAAAAACCCTTATTCAGCTACCGCAACTTTACTGTCGTCATCCACGTCTGAAATAATTCTTATTTTCTCTATTTTCATACACGTCAGTGAAAGTAAACTGCGCAGTCAACAGCAGTATGCTCGCCGTAACATCTAATGTAAATTATTTGAAACTAAACTTTGATAAAACACAATTCATGTTTTTTTTTTTTTTTTTTTTTCAAATAATAATATTAACATCAATGAACCACTGCTAACCCAATTTCAAAACCAAACAGTAAACCAAGTAGAATCTACAACATTTTTGGGATTAATGGTTGATAGAAAACTTAAATGGATTGAACATGTTAAATTAGTTTCTAATAAATTAAGTAAAGTATGTTATGCACTCAGAATATTATCAAACGTATTGGATAGACATGATTTACGTACTGCTAATTTTGCTCTTTTTCATTCTGCCATGACTTATGGTATTGACGTTTGGGGAAACAGTACCTAGTCATAGTAATATAATTTTTAAACTTCAAAAGAAAGCAGTACGTATGATATGTAATGTTAAACCAAATACATCATGTAAAATTTTATTTAGTAAATTGAAGATACCTACTTCAATTTTATTCAGATTATAAATTTCGATTATTACTCTTTACAAAAAATAACATAGAAAGTTTTGTTGAAATGAAAAATCCCAATGTATATGAAACTAGAAATTCTTATACATTTAAACCAAAAACTCATAATACAACATCATTCGCCAAAGGAATTCAACACAGAGGACTTGTTTTCTTCAATAAATTACCTAAAGATCTATCTTTAATTGAAAATAAAGTTAAATTTAAAAGGGAACTCAGGAAATATATAGAAATTAAGAATATATATTTAGCCATTGAAATGCAAGATTTTTAATGTAAATAATATTTACCAAGGTGTATGCATTGTATACATGCTCTTTGTTTTAACTATACTTAATTGACAACTTTTTAAAATTATGTTAAATGATTAGTATGTTTTATAAACCATATTTTTATGTATTTATTGTAAAAATGTAGCTAACCATGACTTACCATAAGATTTTGTGTTTTGTATTGTCTATTTTTGTAAAATTTGATCATTTTGTAATCTTCTTTTTGACAACGCCTATGTTCTTAGCATTAAGCTTATACTTGAACCTATTGGCTGATATAATAAAATCAAATAAAATCAGACGATTTGCTACTACTTGCCCTCGTAACTCTTCCTCGCGAGGAGGAGCTAAAAGGGCATGCTCTTTTCGACCTGGGAGCATCTTGACCTGACGAGTAAAACCAACGATTTCTAGGTCATTGAGTAAAACACCCTGCGCCATTTTGTTTCCGGTGAGTAAAACGCCTAGGAGTGCCCCGAGAGCTGCAAGAGCACAAAGAGTCGCCAGTTCATGGCCGAGTAAAACAAACCTTTTATTTCAATTTTTGAGCCGCAATGTTGTCGGTCTTAATATTTATAAACAAAATTTTTCGACTCTCCGTTGGTTATGTCCGTTTACAGTCAAATACGACGTTTACCGTATTGGTTTAGTTTTGTCAGAAAGAAAGATTGCCGTAGTTTTTCTAGCGATTATTAGAGCAAATACTGTAAATACAGTATTTGATTAGAGGCAATAATCAGCTGCGACGTATGGAAATTGTTGGTACGGCGTTTCTGTCCATGTTCTACGCTCCTGCGTATGCTACGCTTTGTGGTTATGGATATGTGGATGTGCACAGATAAGGTTAATCTTAGCACAGACAATTTTTGTGATACAACTTGTTTACCTTTTTTTGCGTGTACTTACTCATGAGTTTGATAATACGAATCGTGTTGAGTCGATCATCGAACTATGAATACTTTTTACCTTAAAGTTGACGCTGAAGTTCACTTGCCACATCAAAGTGAAGCAACTACGAGGTAATTGTTTACCATGAGTGCTTTTACAAATAAATAAATAAATAAACTAATTCAGTACAAACGACAAGTAACATTTAGTAGTTAGTAAGGCAAAATATACATTATAACAACATTACACTAAGAACAAAATCATGTCTATATGTATTCACTCGGATAGTAATATGCTTTTGTTACCAAAAATTTTTTGTTTACTTCATGGACAGTTTTAACACTAAACTATCTTTTGATTCTGACAGATAACTTATTTACAATTTAACAAAATTATAATCAATATTTTTTGTATATTTTCAATGTAAATTATACAAAGTATGGAATTTACACGAAATGATCATACAAAATCAAAATTTAATGATGCAATAATGTTTTCATTAAGTTATATTACTCAGTTGTCATTCATTGCTTGTTCATTCTCATAACCTAGGTTTGATTTATTATCTAGCCTACAATAATTTTATTTTTAATGAAATAAGGAAATGTCCAACACTTTGATTTACAAACAATGCTTAAATAATATGTTCCCATAGTGATCCCAACTAGGTTTTTGGTACATACTTTCTTAGGACATAAAGAAATGCATATGAATTTTTTCATAATTTTCTATCATATTAAAATTTTAAAAAATTGAAAAAAAAAAAAAAAAATGATTTTTAATTTAAAAATTAGGTTATTGAAAACATAGTCATGTGATACATAATTCGAAAGCCTATTACATTATGACCAAAACTGTTTTTAATTCCTCACTACACACTCTCAGCCTGTAGTGAGTAAGTAGCCTGGTCCGGCGCGTTAATCAGTGTGTACAGTCTCGTCAGCCGGAAAGTGACAACAGTGTGTTGTTGTTGCCCAGGTCATGTGATTTTGCACTGCGCATCTACAAGGGCTGTTAAGGCTCTGCCACAATTATGCAGACGTGTTCGTCCGTGCAGGCCGTCCCAATACGTCCGTGCAGGTCGTGAAGGCCTCTGTTGAAATAGTTTGCCACAATTAGGTTGATGGGTGTAGTTTGTGTAACTTGTTATAGAGGGCAGTAAAGTAGGCTGCCATTTATTTATCTATTCTAATAACATAACGTTTTCGTGCGTTTTCTTTAAATTAAATGTAAACAAAGGTTCTTATTGGTCAACTGACTTCATGACGTCAGATACTGATGATGGTGTTGACGAGTCCGTCAGCCAAAGTTCGGTTTTGGCGAGCTTTCGGAGCGGACAGGTCTGCATCAACCATCAGCACAATAAACCTCTGATTTCAAAAGTCACGTGAACAATTCATCCAATCAGAAGCCAGATCGAGGTCTGCACCATCAACACGGCCTGCACGGACAGACAGGTCTGCATAATTGTGGCAGACCCTTTATTGTGACATTTTATAACACACAGTAGCAATGTAGCAAACATTGATGTGACAGGAACGGGTGTTTGTACTGAAAGGATATAGTGTCATATCAGTACATGTCCGAAAAACGTGAAATAAGTAGATGTTACTTTATAGTACATTTTCGGAGAACAAATGTACGGCCTATCGCCTGCTTGTCCCATTAAAGCAAGTCAGCAGCACGTTGTACATCTGCTAGTAGTAGCTACTGTCACCAGATATTGTAGGCCTACAGTTGTAGCATCTCAATTTAGTTAGGCTTTCCTTGATAAATATTGGTCATTACTGTCATTTGTAGAGATGATAGTTTATCGCGAGAAAACTTGACTGTTTGCTAGATTTAAACATACATTCAGCTTAGGCCTACCAGAAGATTACTGGATTTAGTTTGTACTCTGAGCTATTACCATATTTGATTGAACCAATAAGAATCCCGCTATGGTATTATTTGATGCCTGCTATTTGCCTGCAGGCAGCTACGTTGTTTCAATAGTACTTCACCAAATCATACCTATATTTCACAAGAAACTACAGCGTTTTCAAGGTTATGTACAAAACATTTTCACAATATACCATCATCTCTAATCATATGTGAATGATGACAGTGTAATGCAGTAGTTCCCAAACTGGGTGTCGTGACCCCTTTATGGGTCACGGGCTGTTTCGAGAGGGGTTCCAAGACATTCCCCTACACGGGCCTACACTTAGATTTGATTACTCTAGCCTCATTTATTTATTTATCTTTTTATTGAGTGAGCATGCCATAGACTCCGAGTGTACAGCCGTTAGGCCAGGGGTATGGCATTCGTCAGTATAACATAATTGTACATATTTCAACACTACATATAAAAATAACAATATTTACTTACAAGATACGTTTCAGATTACGGTTAGTAAACTGGCTAACCTGGAACAATGCAATCAAAGGAACAAGCACACAATATAAAATGATACAGACAATACATGTACAGTTTGATACACGAATATTGGGTAACATTATGCTTAAGACCAGTAGAGAAGTATTCAAGTAGTAAACTGTATAGACATATATTACAAGCTTGTTACTGTATTTAGATATTCTTCAAACGAGTAGAAGGGTTGTGCTTTAAGGAAGCATTTAAGCTTTGTTATGAAGAGTTTTGAGTTTGCCCGGCATAGGGTTTAGTAGTCATCAGGCAACTTGTTGAACAAATTTATACATGAATAGTAAGCCCCTTTTTGAAAAAGTTGCAGGTCATTAGCTGGTTTGTAGAGATTCCCTGTATTTCTGGTGTTGTGTGAATGAACTGAGGAATTTGTTGTACAGGTCACCTGATTTGTAGAGATGAATGAGAGTGCTGAAAGAATGTACTATTGTGAAGTAAATGTGAGAAGTCCTAGCTTGATGAACCATTTATTTTATTTCAAATAGACACCGGCTGATCTCGTAAGTGAGCAAAGAGCTCTTGGGATGTGGGTGTTGTCATATAATAAATTAATTTACATTTCACAACTCAACACTTAATAAGTTGAGCTGGGCTCAGCCCAATTTAATGTATGTCTGCCCATATTGTGTGCCCCCCCCCAACTCGACTTCTGGTATCTGAGTGTAGCCGTACGATTACCTGTGACTTGGCCTCATGTGACGTCGTCTTTGACGTAGCCCGCCCCTCCTCTCTAGACCTTCGGCCGTCTTCGGCGGACGTCATGCCTCCCCTCCTCGCCTCCCTTCTCTCTCCCTCCTTCCCGGTGGGAGCGGGTTCCTCGCGGCCGGGGAGGAGTTCAGTTGGTAGTGAGCTCTCGTGTGGGTTACCTGTGCTTGCTCGTGCCCGCGGCTGCACATCCTCATTGACTGGTAAGTGTTGGTTTCAGTTTACGTTTACTTCATTTACTTTTCTTTCGTGACCAGTCTTTCCTACACTGTCCGCGGGGATGTGTCGTCGCGGTCGGGAGGCAAGTATGGGGCGAGCGTTAGGCTCGTGCCCAGTTGCTTAATTTTTGCTGGTTAATAGCGGCTTTGGCCGTTTCAGTTAGTGTATTGGTGTTTTTGATGCCTGTGAGGCTTTTTTCTTGTCATATTAGTATCACTGGTATAACAGCGATTGCCTTTGAATTTTGTAATGATTAAGCCTGGTGTTGGCTCTGTTAATTTATGTACGCGGATTATTTCCGTCAATATATTTTGTGCATTTTATCGGGCCTGTCAGTTTAATTGCAGTAGCGAGTTGAACCCTTCCCCAGTGTTCATGTTGTGTGCGTTTGACTGCTGAATATGTGTTCACCAAGTCGAGCGGAGGTTAGGGTGAGTGCTCAGGTGTGGGATTGTTCCCCCAGGTATTAACAGCCGTGTGTTTTCACGTGTCTGTATAGAGATTACAGCACAAAGTAAAGAAACATATAAGTAAATGTAAACAAATACAGGATTTACATAAATTGTAGCTTAATACATCACCAAGTTATGTACAAGTACATAATTTGTATAAATTGTTTAACTTTGTACATTGTAAGGTTCAACACAGAAGGAAAAAAAAATTTAAACAGTTATTAAATTACTAAATTTTAAAATGATGTACCTGATGGCAAGGAATTCCTGCATTAGTTTAGACAGTGATGCGTTTCTAGCTATAACATTTTGTATAAAAAAGAATATGACAGACGACAAAGAGAGCTATTTCAATGTAGAATGAGTCCGAGCAGTATTTAAGAATTCCTCTACAGAATAAAACACATTAGTAATAAGATAAACACTTAGTATGGAAGCAAAGCTCTTTCTTGAAACTTTGCTCAAATTTTTAAGATCAAAAGGAAGTGAATTAAAAATCTTGATGGCAGTATAATATGCACCTTTTTGATACAGAGCAAGTCTGTTTGAAGGTAAGTAAAAATTATCTTTAGTTCTTGTGGAGTATGCGTACAGAGACGAGTTCAGTTTAAAAGTATCTAAATGTGCAGTCAAGTATAACAATAATGAGTAAATGTATTGACAGGGAAGAGTGAGAATTTTTTTGCACTATGAATAAAGATCTACAAGATTCTCTACTTTTTTTTTGTCAAAGTTCGTACAGCCTTTTTTTGTACAGTTTGCTTCAGATGAGTTTCCCCATGTAATTATCTCATAACTCATTATAGAATGAAAATAAGAAAAGTACATAACTTTCAAAGCCTTGGTATCAAAGTTTGCTTACCAAACATCTGAGAGCAAAGCATGCACTCTAATTTTGAACAAATTGTTTCGGTGTGGATTTTCCAGCTGAGCTTTTAATTTATTTGAATACCGAGAAATTTGGTGACATTTGTTTGTTTGAGCTCACAACCTTTACATTTTAGATTTATTTTACTATTACTACTACTATTTTTTGTTGACAACTTAATAAAATTAGTTTTTCCCTTGTTAACTACAAGCTTGTTAGTTTTAAACCAATCATCCAACACTTCAAGAGCATATTCAGCTGATTCTTTCAAATTAGTAGGTGTTTTTGCTTTAATTAATATACTGGTATCATCTGCGAAAAGTGTGGTGGATGCATGGCTGTCAATGACACTAGGTAGGTCATTTACGTAAAGTAAGAAAAGAAGAGGACCAAGCACTGAGCCCTGTGGAACACCATGTTTTACAGTGCCTGCATAGGAAGTAATATGACTCGTTGAATTCTTGTCTTTAATCACTACATTTTGTTGCCTGTGTTACAAAAGTTGCTGATTATCGGTTGAAAAGTTTATATTGAAATCACCACATATAATGATATCTAAGTTGTCTTGATATAATTTACTTAGGACACATTCCAAATGATTTAAGAATTTCGAAAAGTTGCCTGAAGGGGCTCTATACACGACAATTGCTATCAGCTTTTTTCTATGTGTGTTAATAATACCTGATGCACATTCAAAATCCTTTTCGATGCAAAAGCCTTCTAAATCAACCTCCTCAGAAGTGAGGTTGCTTTTTATGTACAGGCACACCCCTCCTCCCAAAGAATTGTATTTGAAACTGTGACAGATTCAAATTTAGGGTTGAATGGGAGTCAAATGCTTTGTTGAAGCTGTGACTACTACGCACAGAACCTTTTAAAAACATGTACGAACACCAACCAAATAATTGGATACAACATTTTTAGTAAGTGTTTAAAAGATCAAAGCCTGTATTTTATAAATGTGTAAACATTTTTTTCTATATAAAAACACTTTTTTAAAAATTGCAGCAACAAAATTGATAATAATTACGTAGTTACATTCTAGATTTTTCAGAAAGCACATTTTGGAAGCAATCTGCCATTCAGCAGAAACATTATAATTGTTTCAATAGTTTTTGAAAAATAGTGTTTAGAGTATTTTAAAAAACTGTTTTCGTTTTCATGTACACTGCAGTCTAGTTTTTCGTAACGAAACTACATGATAGTAAAATTACTGTAACTAGGCCTACTACAGTTACAGTATTTTACAAATCTACCAACACTGTTTTTTCAAGACTTACAGAAAACATTATAATGGTCATACTTAATAATATTGTGATTCCAAATTGTGCTTTTTAAGAATTGAGAATGGAACCAAGCAAATCTTTTAATTTAAAATATTTTTTCTTTTCAAATTTTTGAATATTACATTTTTGATGGAAAAATATTTTACTCAGGTATAATGTATAGGCTTTCTTCTTTAAAGTACAGTATAATGCTTTCATCCAACTGTTTAGTTAGTTTGTACCTGTTTTTTTTAAATATTCTGCATGTAGTACAGTCACAGATAATAATAGAGCATTTCACTCCCATCCAACCTTTATATTTCTGCTTTAAATGTTGAAGCAGTGATTAACGGTAGATGTACCATCAATGGCAAACGTTACCGAATGTTGTACTGTATGGATGAAGTAAAACAAATTGTTTATTTACAAAAAATATTTTTGTGTTAAGCTGCATGAGTTTCAGAATCACTCCCTTATAAACACAATTTACGTATTCTGTATGGAAAAAATACAAAAATGTAATGTGACAACAATTCACTTAATTTTTATTACTTCATAAAATCACAAAGAAGCAAACAAACGAAAATTAATAAATTCTGGAGTAGGTCAAGTTACTGTTAATTCAAGTATGTCTGCTACTTAGCTCCGAAACCAAACACAAAGTTTTATTTTAATTAAGTCATATTGGTTGTGTTTCAAGTTTGTAGTGTACACTGTATTTAAGGTATCATTATTACTGTTAGGGTTTTTGGTGGACCTGTTTGCACTGAGCTACTCTCTTAAAATTGTTTGTTTGTCAATTAGAAAGAAAATTTTTAGTATGACAGCCCGTAAATTACTAACCCGATTGTCTGCATGTTACTGGTTTCTATTTACGATGTGTGCTAGTTGATAGTTGGGTGCGATGTTTAGTTTTGCAAAAATACTGGTGGACTTTTTTGACATTACAGTGAAATGAGTAACTGACACTCTAGGTAATATTGCAATAAAGCTAGTTAACATTATCAACAATCTTATTTAAAAAATCATTATGGTGACTATTTATGTCTAGCGTTTAAAGTAACCTTATAAAAATAGGCAAAATAAGTGCTATTTCAACAAGAAAATGTGTAAAGACAGCAGGAATAGCGAATATCAATGTGTGACTAACCCCTACTTTCGTTCAAAGTAACATATATAGCCTTTGAGGTCTTCTACACACAACCACGCACTTGTCACTGTCTAATGCCGAGTTAATACAACTCAAAAGATAAATTTCATCGAATATTTTATGTGTGTGTGTGTGTGTGTGTAAGTATAGAAAGGCGTTACTATATTTCTGTGCTCGAAGTTGTTTCTTAATTAATCCTAGGAAGACCATCAGTTTGATAGTCTATTATATTGATTTCGCCTTTCATACTGACATCATTCACTTGTCTCCTGTGTCAACACGACGACGGCAGCAAGCAGAATTCTTAGAAGGGCAAGTAAGCGTCTTGTGCCCCCTGGGGTGAAAGTGGCAACCTGTATCCTCCAAGGAGGGTACCCTGTCGCTATTTTAGCTCAATAAGGTACTATGTCTAGCTTCAAGGGAGTCGCCTCACACAGCAGGATGTTCCAAATAGCTGCTAAGTAAAATGGCCTCTTAAGAAGTTAGAATAATTAAAAAAAACAAAGCTTTGTCAAGTTAGAGGACAGGTTCAGTTAGGCAGAGAATCTACAGTAAGTTACTATGTTGTGGTAATGTGATATTTTTTCTGAAAAGTCTGTTGTTGTAACTTAAATATAGATGTGGCTAATGATAAATGAAGCAAATTTTTCATTAACACTGGTTACCTGACTTCTTGTACGGTTGGCAGCAACTGATAGTTCCACATATTTCTGTATAAAAGTACAACAGTCCTGAATTTATATTATTTTGCAATCTGTAATTTAGTGTTTCACATATTTTATAAACAACTTATGGCAGTTAATTAGTCAATGTTTTTAAGTTGCTGGCGGAGCTTCCAGTTTGGGAAAATTGTACAAAAAAGTGTTTTAGGTAATGTTTATTGATGTTTTCCAGGATTGACAACATGGTTCCGGAAAAGAAACACAAAAAAAGTAAATCAAAAGACAAAGAGAAGAAGCAGCAGCAGAACAAGAAAAACTACAGCAATGTTTCTGAAAATGAGGTTTGATTCTGTTTTTCATCTCATAATTTGTTGTGGTGGTAATCTGTTTATTACTATATGAGTTAAGAGTTTTGCCAGATTAAAAAAAACTAGCTTTGTTGATCTTTAGTTTGGCAATATTTCTCTTTCTTCATGTCCTGTTGTGTAACAGACGTGTTGACTCCCGTAACTTTATTGTGTTAATTACTGATGGTTCAGGTGGGGTATTAGTTGCTGTATTGGATTATTTAATTTTTTTTTTTTTATTTAACTCAGTTACTCAGACGAAAAGTGTGAAATTTGTCGTTATAGTGTGAATTTTAGTTATCTTTGGCTACAGTACAAGCATAGCAATTTAATTTTCAATGTATCTGTAGGTCACAGTCAGGCAAAAATGTTATTTTTTGTTCTTTATTTGCTAAACTGATTGCACTCTAAATATACATTAAAACTACAATTACAATTCTTGTACTGTAGCTCAAAGTAAATAAAATTCATGTTGTTATTACAAATTTACACTTTTCTTCTCAGAATTAAAAAAATAAAAACACTATGGTGACTAATACCCCCACCGAAAGAGATACTTTAGTTACCATCATTATGCAGTTAAACAGCTGATTAAGTCTGAACTTCTAAATGCTGTTCAAAGTAATCAGCATCCCGCATGATTAAAACCAAAATTTAGATTGTACCATCTGGCAGCTTAATGATGTACTTATACGAAAAAAAATTGTCATTTCCTTATATATTGTTTAGGCTATTGGTTTGTTTTTAACCTTTGAGTGAACAAATAGAAAATACTACATAACATTACATGAGAAATGCAGCAGCATTCTGCAGCCTGACTGGTTTCGTATGTGGGTTAGAGATGTTTAATGTCTGAAAAAGTTAAAAGAAATCTGATCATCTGTGCTTATCTGTGTATGCTAAATTGTCATTTAATAAGTTATTACAGGGTGCTATACTTCCATGACACGTCTTGTTTTGTTGGCCACTGCTTTATGTAACAAAACACATAAGATGCCTACACTGTGTTTTCAAACACCTCTGTAGCATCAAGAGTACTTTTTTGTTTATTTAAGCCTTGTGTGATTTACTCTTGTACAAAATGTAAAATGTTGACTCTCAGATTAGAATGTGTAATTGCTAGTTCTCTCCTGGCAGGGAAACTGGTAGTAAATCCCTTTATAACAACCACCTCTCTATAACAACCCTTTTCTCATGATTCATGGGGTTTTACCAGTTAAACCTCTTTATAAAGACCACCTGTATATAAAGACCCTGTTTTAGGGAACCGTGAGGGGTCTTTACAGAGAGGTTTTACTGTAGATGGCCTTCTGATGTTATTCGTCATTCTGATAAAAAAACTTGTATATGTACCGTATTTTTAAGGCAAACACACAAGAAAAATACCTAACAGTTTGTTACAGTAATTTCTGAATACCTGTGAATCTTATGTCTGCTTCAGGTATCCACTATTAATTTTAAAACAGTGATATATTCTACTCATAAAATGCTGCTTTTCAGAGCTGAATTATGATTTAATCCCATCTCAGTGACAGTTATACTTAAACTAAAGTAACACTTCAATCCCTATTGAACTAGGAGTGGACTGAAGAATCCAGGTTCAAATTTTACTTTAAACACATTCCTACTGGACTGAAGTAGGAGTGGAGTGAGCAATCCAGTTGGTGAGATGGACTGGAGTGTAGAATCCGGATTGAAACAGTTACTTTAAACATCCATCGGACTGAACTGTATGAAGAATAAGAAGCGATCACCATATTGAATTGTTTGTTTGGTTATTTAAGAGGTTAGAATCGTCCTGGGCAAGTTAAATAAGGCCATTTAATGTTATAAAATTTATTAGAAGTGCAAATAAACAAATATTCTGATGAATAAATTCAAATAAAATGTACAGCAAATGTGTACCATTTTGATTTGAAACAGTTATTAGTTCTCAGTTCAATGTTTGGTAGTGTTGAGTCTAGGTTCACTCCATGCATACATATCAATCTGGATTGAAACTTTTACTGTTAACACATTTTCAGGTCTTATACACTTCTCATTCATTCCGTGTTCACGCCAATCCAAGTTCAGTCCAGTTAAGAATTTTACCCTTAAAGTAATACTAGTCATAAAATGATTAGTTTAGAATGACAGGTAGAATCCATCATTCTTTACAAGTCGCAGGATCTCGAAGAAAAAAGTATAGCGTGTTCTAATCCCTTTGATCTAGCTTGAGATCCACCTTGTATGGGAAATTCTCACATTTTATAATTTATTTCAGAAATTTTTCCCTTGATATGCCGAATGGAAAGGAAGGGCGAGAGACACTAGACGTCACACAGGATCACTATACTGACATGACAACATATGTCCCATCACTTGCTGAGAGGACCACTTCTTTCTTGACACAGATGACTGCTGCAGTGCTAGACATCACTCACTTCCCTAGTGACATCTGTGATGTAGCGTATAATATAGAGATGCCAGACATGCCTCCAATCATACACTCAACATGGCAGCCCTCCAACAACTATCTATGTTGGGATCCAGGGGTGACATGACTAGAAGAGCATGTAACATATCGAGAGCTGGAAGAATTCACTGATGTGTGAAACCAGCCATTTTCTCACCCTTACGTCTATGAGACACACAAAACAAAATAATGAGAATACCCAGTTTACGGTCTGTTTAAATTAATTGGTATAACCTGCTCCTCCAGGCATTAAAATAACTCGAGTGATTTAAAAAAAAATTCATTTAGCCTTATAAGTGCTTGTACAAAATTTTAAAACTTAATAATAATAATAATAATAATAATAATAATAATAATAATAATAACAATAATAAAAGAATGTCTTTATTTGGCGCAGTTAAGGCAATTTTGCCTTATCTTACATTGAACTTATAATTGATATTTAAAAAAAATTATGTGTTCACCCATTTGATGTAAAAAGTATGGCATGTCAAACCAAAAAGAAGGAACAATGGCACACACGTTTTCACAAACTTGCCATGTATAGTATAGTTTATTGAATCCATCAGGTCGTTTTAAGTACATGTTTTTACAAAGATATTGGACAAGTCATGTTAACAAAATTAAATTGATTTGAATAAGTTATACAAGAATGAAAATAAATACATAGACTGTAATTCAGTAAGAATATGTCATTTTGGTCTAAAAAGGACTTCACCATTTATTTACCCACATTCACATGTTTCGATGCCACCTCCATATGAAAAGAAAGGGGGAAAAAATGGTTAAATACCTTACGTCATTGTATACATTTTTGCTAATTGATTACATAAATATTCCTCAACTGAATAGATAGAATGGGATGTTAGAAATTCCTTACAATTTTTTATACATTTATATATTTGTATAAAAAACATATCCTGCTAGTGCCTTGGAAGTTCATTAAACTGTGTAGCGGCAGTGTATGAATGTCCTTTTTGCTGTAGTAAGTTAACAAGAGGCATATACACAAGGTTTTTGCTTCTCGTATAATGCTGATGAAAGTGTTCATTTTTGTGATATGAGTTTCAGTCCTTCAAAATAAATATGGGCAATAGGTAAATATTCACCAGTTAGAGTAATTATTTTCAAGTTTTTAATGAGGGGAATACAAGAATCCAACTGATTTTTACCATATGGCTATTTTCTACTGGTAGAAAACTTTACTATGAGTAGAATTCCTCAGAACATTATGCCTAAGTTTTTTGTGATTGTGTTATGCATAAATTACAATCACATTACGTTATTTACATTTTGTTGTATGTGTACCTAATAATAGTTAAGTTATTTGACTAACAAACTGTAACTTAAGTAAACTAACTTAATAATTGGTTCTGAGTCTTACTGCTCTGAAAATGTGTACCTCAACTACTGTGGCACATGTAATGACTGTAATGAGTGGTCAAGATATGACATGGATGCATGTACAGTAGTTAGTCATAATATCTTAGCAAAACCACGTTACATTGTTGATATAATTTATATATTCATGAAGTTGATGTTGGGAATAGAACTTACGTTATACAGTATGATATAAGAAAATATTGGGTTAGTAAGAAAAATTAATTTGAGTTTTGGACAGTAGTGACGGGCAAAATCAATTTTAAATATTCATAAACTTGAATTATTGTGGCAAAATCTATTAATCGATTTTTGGCTGATTATTCGAACGATTATTCGCTTAATTCACTTTTTAAACTAATGTTAATTTTATAGCAATTTGAAAAGTATAACGAACGCTCACGTGGAAGTGAATGTTTCTTTTAGTTGTGGCGTTGGAATAAGCTCGATAAGGTACTATCATGTGAACATAGTGTAATTTTATACTCTTTATTTGCTGAAAGCCAGTGAGAAAAGGAGTGAAACTAGATATGAGCATGCAGATAACAGTAATGTGGTAGCGATTCGAGAATATAATATATATTGCCTACGTGATAAAAAACAGTCCTTGTTGGCATGTTATTTACATTAACTTCTTTGTCGAGGAAGACTCTGAAACGAGATAAATGTTTATAGCGAAGGCAAAGATTTTTATTTATTCAGGATTTCGTGAGTGTTAAAAGATAAACTGTTTTCTTATTCACGTGGTTACTAGGTTACTGTTCTAAGGTTTCTTCGTAAAACATGCGAAATAAACAAACTACAACTTCACGAAGCCAAATATACGTTATTACATTTGTGCTCATTTAACAGCAAAAAAGTTTTGTTATTCCTTACGATAGTTGCCTAATATTTATGTTTACTCACACCATAGTCAAAGTTACGAACTTCTTGGTGCATTTTATGATTTAATTTTAAAAAGGTAAGAGAAAACTGTAGTGTTTCTGTATCATAAATTTGCATAAATGTTTAGAAATCACTGATGTACAAGAACACTTAAAATATATTTTTTATTGTATTAACAGATCCTAAATATTAGGTAAAAAAAATAGTCATAAAAACTAACTTATGAATTGGTATTTTAAAAAATACAATTTGTCCACACGTTTAGTTCTAATCTGTTTCTCTTAGCACTAAGTATCTGCCCTGTTTCCGAGAACATTCTTTCAGACGGTACAACGTTACAGATAATTATATACAGAAATATTTGGTTGCTAAATAAAGATGTTCTGGAAATGTATGTTTATGTGCAAACTAAAAACTAATACTTTTACTCTTCCTGTCAAGGTATGGCATTTCCAGGTATCATTGCATTATTTGTGTTCAGTTGCTGGCTATAGTTGTAGACAATTTATATCCTGCAACTTTGTTGTCAAGGCAGCTCCAAATTGAATGTGTTTCAAGAGCATGGTTTTCTGTTCGTATAAAATATGATAAATTGTGTAAGATCTTCTAACTGTTTTAACAACCTGCCAAAAATAGGTAATATAAATGCAAATGCACGTAAAAGATTGCGCTTTTTCATGATTACACGGATAAAGCTGAGTAGTGAACGATACGAAAAACTGATTTTTCACAAACAGAATCAATGAAACTATTTTTATGTGAACTGAAATTTGAAATGAATGAAAATCCAAACTGTGAAATGAATGAACATTCGAACTTCGAAATGAACAATAATCTGAATGCCGAAATGAATGAAAGTTCGAACATTACAAATGAATGAACCATCGGTTTTGGAAAAGAACTTTCAATCTGAAACAGATTTAGAGAAACATTTGATTTGGCCCATCACTAGTAGCAAGTCTTACTGTGACCCATTTTACAGTGAGTTATAAAGTGGATAATTTAAGTCCTCTCCTAAATTGAGGACTAATCAATACCAACACATTGTGCAACTGCTACAACGTGGGTAAGAAGTACTGTACGTATGTTGCCCAACAGCATCTTTATAATGGGCTTCCACTGTATTGTTTAGAAGTTTTCTTGATTTAGGAAGTTAAGTTTTTTTCAGTTCTCTTCACGCATCAAGGGAGATAAAGGCTAGCTACATAACTATTATGAGGCTGAGACGTACATGCCTTTGTATTCCCTGCTTAAATACTTGTGCTATTTTCATCTCCAAGCACAACCAGACCGAGTCAGGACTTGAAGATGTTAGAACTTACTCATTTACTTTTCAATTTTAGCAGGAGTTCAATGATGAAGCTGAAACTGATGACGATGCTGCCATTAATCTGGATGAAGAGCTGCACTCCATTGGCTACTACATCAGTGACAGAAAGACGATGCTCGACCAAGTGTTCTCCGTCACGACGGAGAGCAAGATACGGGCCATGCTGCCACCAATCCTCAAGGTACCACTGTCCCTGCAGTTTGTGGTCTCATGAATGTTGCACGAGCACGTAAAGTAAACAGATAAATAAATATGTGTGTTCTTGCTTCGCCTACTTGTCGGCTTAGCTGTTTTCATTAATGGCTTTGCCTTTCAAACTTATATCCACCGAGTTAAAATGGAAAGTTGATGTCCAAATAAATCTGAATGGTCCAATTTTAAATATAACTTTTTTTAAAGAAAACGTATTCTACATTTAATTCCTGCAAAAATAGTGCAATATTAGATTGCTTGTGATTTTTATTTTTATTACTTAATATCTGCAGTGTGATTTTAAAATTTCTATTGCACAAAGAAATTACACCTGGTTAATTATTTTCTTTTAAAAATTGTTTCTATTGTGGAACACTTTCTTTCAAAGAATTATCTGTAAGTAATGTCAATTGAGAAGTAATTTGTTGTAACATCTGCACCTCATTAAAACTCTGATTTAAAGCTTGATAGGTAGAGCTCCTAAGGACAAACAAGCATTTGTTGTGTCGTGAAGTAGTTAACCTGTTACGTTAACATCATAAGTTAAACATGCAACTTCTGTAAATTGTCTGTGATAATGATTGCGCTTTGAAGTCTGTCAGTTAATGATTCATGGTACGTAATGTTCGTACAGTTCCACACGTAAAGTTTTCAGCGCCTTGCATTATTCCTTTCTTCACATTTCTCTTGTTTGTCCATGCCAGTGGTTTTAACTTTGATTTGCAGTGATTTAGTAACTGGTATATATACATGGCTATGATGATTTCACATTTTTGAAAGAGTAAAAATATGTTATTGTTTCAGCCATTAGTTGGGTTCTCATTCCATAATTAAAGAGTCTTTGGTTTCATTTATGGCCTTGGCCCTCTGTTCAGCGCTGTGTAGAATCACATAGTGACTGGGTGTTTGGTTTTGTTACTTGGTTAAGTGTGCCTTAGCAGTGAAGTACATGTCCTTCAATGTTGTAAAGCACTATCTTAACTCATAATTATTGGTTTTAGTGCAGTAGTAAATGTGCACTGAATAAACTGTAATAAATAGGATCATTGGATTGTATAATGTTTACACAAATATCCTATGTTATAAATAAGACATACAATATGTGTCTGTGTGCACGTATGTGTGTGTGCATGGGCATGTGGGTCTGTGCATGTTTGCGTGTGTGCGTGCTTCTGTGCATCTCCATTCATGTGTGTGTATCTGTGTGTATCCATCCCTCTAATGACTTTTACTCGGTATTCAATGAAATTGTCACAGAATGTTATGCTGTGACTGGTGAACACAATACTATATTACTGTATACTGAGTATGTTAATTTTATGTAATAATCTTGAGTATACCTAACTTCTACGACCATATATCAAAGCACTAGCGATTATAGTGGTGCTAAATGCCACTAGAGTGTGCTAGCACTGTTCGCAGCTAGAATGTGTGCAGTAAAACATGGACCACCATACTTTTTAATTTTACATTTTTAATTGAATTATATATATATATTTATTAGATTTATCCATTTGGCTATGATATATTGGAAATATTGAAATTAATGTCATGTAATTGCAGAATTTTGTAATCAAAGAGTTATTAACAATCTTTATTTTATTCGTAGGCTTTTAAAGCATTTATTTAAAAAGTTTCTTGCTATGTCTTGTACGCTGGCCAACCCCATGCATCATAATAACTGAATGCACTATATTTTAAAACAGATAAGTTTTACTTAAATTTGCACGCTAAGGATATTTTCAGTCAATTATAATATTACCTTATGTTAGAGATAAAGGTAAAATATTGAAGATTTTTTATGCAGTTGAGTTTACTTAACTAATTAACATATTCAGAGTCATTTAATGTTAAAATACGTTTAGTGCAAAGATAGCACAAATACGACAATAATATTAAAAACCAATTTAATTATTGGTAATGCACAACCATTTAAAATATGATAATTATGGCTGTTGCTTACTGAGGGTGGATATCATCCTCGTCATACTTTTAAAGTATTCTATCAAAGTACCTGATAAATCTTTACGTAGTCACAGCTTCATGAGACCCTAAACTTAAGTTGCTGTTTGGAAAGTTGAACTTTTGAGATCACGCATCTGTAATCGATACAGTATGTAAGTTGTTTGTCTGAATGTAAGTCGCTCACAAATATCTTTAGAGGACCAGAAGGCAAAATATTAGTTAATGTTAATATCAACATACAGTGTACAGTACCTACTTAAACAGTTCACTTTTTGTGTTTATCTATTACATTATTCTTATTTTCTATTTGCAGTAGTTTTATAAAAGGAAGGGGGGGAGGGGTTAGTGACAAGTGATTAGTATGGAGCAGCACAGGAATGTAGGGTTGCTGGGAAAGGGAGATCTCAGAAAATCAGTTGGGACAGCATCTTCCTGCACGAATCACAATCACACATATGAAAATCTGGGTCGACACTGCCATGAATCTAAAGTAGGCTGAATTGCATTAGATTTGTAGTTTTGTGTGATAGTACGACATGAACAACGTTAGTTTTTTTTACCTATACTTTGAGTACTACACATTTCGTTTTTTGACCTTTCACTGGCCAAGCTTTGAATTTGTTAGGATATATTGTTGTTGGGGAAGAATTTTGGAAGATAAAACAATGTGAATATGTAAATTTTTATTTATATATTTCAGGTTTTATGAGACCAATAATAACTAAACTTTATATTTGGCTGTTAATAAAAAAATTTGATTTCAGCGAGTTTATTGTTGTAGATAGACATGAATTAATATTGTATGTGATATTTAGACAGATTTTAGACCAATTTTAACCAAATTTAATCCTTTTAGAGTTAACCATACAAGCTTTGATTTTTGAAGGATGAATTTACCAAGAGAGCACTGTATGAGTAAATGAACATAAGTAACATTTCCGGTTGTAATGACTAGTTTAAATAAACTAAATTGTGTAGATTTGTTTGTCTGTTTGAAACACAGACTTGTCGCCTCTTATTAGGTTTTTAAAGAAAGTAATGAAGTGTAAGACCTACCAGGTGCTGTCTGTATAGAACATGAGACTAGGGGGGCACAAGGTAGGTATGGAACCAACGATCTGACCCCTACACCACGAGTGACTGTCGATCTTGGCGAGGTATGATCGTTGGAGTTTTTCGAGGGACAGATATTTCACATGTAACACTTTTGGCTCAATGGTCACTCACCTAAATTAAGGTTTCAAGTAGACAGCGTTTTCTAGCGGATATTTTAGCAGAAGGGTACCACTCGTCTAGTAGTCACTGGACTGGTCCGGCCTTAGGGCGTGGAGGTGTTTTTATCGGAATGAGTAGAGGCGGTGCGATCCTTCGCATACCCTGCAGAATCTTCCACTCAGGTTGGCTTTGGTAGGTGAAGTTTTTGGCATTGAATATTGCTTACAATATTCCGGTAAAGTAGGGGCCTCGCCCTGAATTGGTACAGCAGGAAGTATGACTCTGCTTAGTTCGATTGAACGTGTGTGACACTGGTTATAGCTTAACAAGGCGGCTTGCTTTATAGCTTTTTCACGATTAATTACGCTCTGATTCTCGGGTTGAGACATTAAATAAAAGATGAGGATGAGTTCAATTACAGTATATTGTATCCAACAATGTACACATGTTTGATGGCAGAGGAATCCTTTACAAAGTCACTGAATTTAAATAAGGTTTACACGAGTTCACTTACTAGAAATTATTTACACTGTTCCCCTTTTACACACTTTCAAAAATCCTCTAACTTTAACTAGCTTTCACAGATCGTTACTGATTGACTTAAAAGTCTTACTGTTCTCACTGATACTTTATACTGGGCTTCGCTCTCACGTGGTTGTGTGGAACTACCCTCGGATAACTAACTTTCCGGTACAACAACTTCCGGAATAATAGCGCGTAGAATTGTGTTAAATTCTCTGGAACAAGTATGGCGTACGCGGGCCAGGCTAGCGGCGTTCGACACTGAGCACTACTTGACACTCAAGGTAGGAAAAGTGCAAGAGTTTGGGTGTGGTATAGGTCATTCGGAATAAAGTGAACACTAAAGATTTAACCTTGTTACTGCATATTAGTCAACATTAACAATAGTTACATTATTGTTTGTATGGTTGGTAGCGAATCATCGCATGTAGTTCCGTGTATTTACTTATTTGAATACAGCATTATTGAAAGAACATCAAATGCAATCGACCTCTCCGTATACCACATACTTTGAAATATTTATTTATGATCTTATTGACATACCTACTGACTGTGTAGTTTGACTTGATTAACACCACGACAAAGTGATGCAACTACCTGCTGAATTCAAAACTGTCGTTGACACATAGCCGCTAACACTCACGCCACATATGTAGTTCAAAATTTCACCAACAGGTGGCACCAGAGTTAGGTTTTTGCAGCTTCGCAGTCTTGAAAGCGAGTTGTGTCATGAGTGTGTCTGTCCGTTGTGTAATAAATATGGGTTTCTGATAAACGCATTCAAAAGTATTAGAAGTAACTGTTTATGAATATCATTGCTAAATGATGTGAAGTCATTAGTAATCTGTAATCTGTTATGTTTTACGATCGCTAGCCTGAGCATATGGAATTAGAAATAGCATTTTTTCTGTTTCACACATTAAGAAAATATGTTTTTTATTGCTTCTGTTAATTCCGTCGTCTTTCATGGCAGTATGCTGCATGAAACTTGAATTGTGTGTGTTTATAGTGGTGGTTTTGAATTACAAATTAATATACTACGCATGCATTTACGAGATAAGTAACAGCACATCCAATTAGAGTCGATACAGAGAAAACAGTGACATAAAACGTTAACTCGCAGGTATTTATTACTAAGATTACTATTGAGTGTACCATATATGCAGCGTTTATTCATGTAATGAGTAGGTATTATGGATAATATTTTTCACAGCAGTGTAATGTAAATAGAAACATTGTACAGCCCTATGTAAATAAAGGCACATGGCAATGTTTATGTTTACATGCAGCAGAATGATATAAACTGGCAGAAAATAGAAATTAATCAGGGCTTTTTTGAGTGCTCATTTTATTCCGAATCACCTATACAAGGAATATGCTGACAGGTGATTTTAGGAAGGGTATCGCAGAGGGCACCTCATGGACATCAACCCTCTGCGACGATCTTTTTGTGTGGGGCTGGGGTACCTTACGGACATCAACCCCAACGTGTACGGCAGGTAGGTAAGTTTCAGGTAAGGTAATCTGTTGGCACCTTGCAGACTTGAACCAACAGATTAGTAGGGAGTGAGTGGCACCTCACTGACATCAACCGGTCAGGAAGGGGAGTGCAATGGATACTCGGTGGTTAGGCCAAAAAGTGCTGCATTAAGTGGTTCAAGGTACGTGAAAACTTCCTAACTCTATTCTTACTGAAGGGGAAAGCAAATCTGCAGCTGAACATAAATAGAAATCTAATCTGCGCCAGTGAAATGCATCAGGCTCTGTTCAGCAGTGTTTATTGATTTAGTTCTGTAATTTCCGCCAGTTTGGAAGGTAACGTACAAATAAATTAATTTGTTATATTTCGTGAAAATTTTGATCATTTCTTATGAAGTCAATTAAAGTGTGGTAAATGTATTTACTTTTTATTTTAAATTATATTAATAGTAGCTTTGTAACTACAGTGAAATTTCATTATAAAGAACTTTGGTATAAAGAATTTCTCATTTTAAAGTATAAATTAAAATACCCCTCTGAAATTAAAGTAATGTAAAATGAGTGACTAAGGTGATGCAACGCAGAGAAGAATGTATTAATACCACATGAAAACCTCCGACCACTTACATATGAGAATTCAACTTAACCTAAATTGAATAGGATTCTTCAGTTTTCACAAGTCATTCATTCACTGTCTGTGGAACTAAGGTTAATTCCATTACAGCTTAGGTAGATAATCACATTTCTAGGCAAACGAAATTCCTGCCACTAGTTGTACTGGTATCTGTAAGTAGTCAAAATTATGTTGGTGCTTAAGGAGAAAGCTTGGGATGCAAAACCGAACTCTGACTGAAGAACCAAGCTCTCTCTATAAGTGCCAGCATAAATTCTCTCCTTATCAACAGCAGCACAAGTGCAGATATTGTCCCTCAAACCTATACATTAAAATTGAGCTTTCTAACCTAGGTGCCACTATTTGTGTTTGCAGCCGCTGGAGTTGTCTGAGTTAAAGTCACTGTGTTTGGATCAGCTGCTGGGGATGTCCTCCAAGCGTATTCTCAGCATTCTCAATGGTGAGTTAGTGCAGTAACAACATATACATTCCATTTGTAGCCTGCATGCGTTAAAAACCCTCTGTTTTGTTATTTGCTGTCTTGTTTTCATGGCCATTGCTCACAATTGGAGCTAATTTTTTTTAGTGGCTGCTGGTTGACATGTGGCTACCTTGCGTAACACGGTGTAGATCCATGAACAGGCTGTTCTACACTTCGTGATTTGGGCTGCAATAAGCGTGTCGGACTGGCTTTTTCCTCTCTGTCATCATGATGTAGCATGAGGAGGATGTAAATGGGGTATGTTGGAAAGGAGAAAAAAATAAATGAATTGGTAGATGTGTGAGCAGTTTCACCCCGACCAAAGACAGCCGAAAGTCTATATCACGACCAATTGTGTCATGTTCCAATTCAGGTTCGATTCCCGGCTGGGTCAGTCCCCGCATGTGGAAAGTGTGCGGGACAATGCCACTGGTCGGCTTGTTTTCTCGGGGATATCCCGTTTTCCCTGTCCCTTCAATCTGTGCTGCTCCATGCTCACATCATGTCACCACTAAGCAGTGCTAAAGAGCTAGATGTTAAGTGCTGACCCAAATCTCTTCATTTCACTTCAGTGGAATGAGGGTAACACAGTAATGCAGAATGTGAGGTGGGAAGGAAGGTGTAGAAAAAATGATGTTGATGCAAAATAAAGGCAAGTGGGATTAATAATTTGGAGAAGTTAAAATATTGATGTACAGGATGTTGTCATATTTGCCTGTCAATATTTTGGGAAAACAATCCTCACATCTAGAGGAACAAAAATTGTTCTGTGGACATAGGTTTGAAAACGCACCGTTTCTGCACTTCAGCTTGCAATATTGTGTGAGGTACAGCTCATAGTGCAGGCTTAATCATGTTGTTGTGGAATGTCATAACAGCAGTCCTGTACATTGTACTGTGAAGTGATTGGCCATGCTGGAGATCTATATGTATATATTTTTTTTACTAAACTCATTTGTTTAAATTTCTTCAATTTTCATATTTTCATTGTGAGGATTAAGGTTCCTGATGGCATGCCAGTATGCACTAAATGGCCTCAAGGGTGATAAGGTAGGTAGAACCCAGTTACCCATATATGTAGTTTTTAAGTAGTGATTTTTTTTACAGCCATTAAGTTTTTTTTGTTACTATTGCTGTGGCCCGGCTAGCCAGTGGGTCTGATATTGTCTGGTCCTGTGTTTGTGTGGAATTTCACTGCAATATTAGTTCAAGCAATCAATGAGTTGTGGTAATTTTTTTTTTGTTGTTGTTGTTTTGTAGTCTGTTGCTGTTCTTTGTGTGGTAGCAGTCTTTTGTTTTCCTCTTTCTGTTGAAATGTTTAATTACAGCCGAGTATTCTCAAATAATATTGTAACAGAATAACTTAGTTTTTTCATCATATTACTAATTAAATTGTTTAAATAATTTAATTTTAAATCAGAATATGTAGGCGCACAATAGTTCCCAGAAGTAATGGTGGGAGTAAGGGTGCTGGTAGGTACACTGCTGTCACGTCAGCCATTGCTCAGCCCATTTGTTACTTGTCCTTTGAAGGGATACGACGTACGCTGATTGTGTCGGCCCGCTGCAGCCATTTCGAGGCATAGGCACCCACGTGGCAGAGTGGGTCAGGTCTGACGGGGATATTTTTGTAACGTCGAGCGGCAACTGCTAAATAAGGTTAATGATCTCGGTTTAATGTTTCTTTTTTGTTTCTGGCTGCCAATGCTAAAATTTTCCTGTCCACGTGGTCATGATCAGTCGCCGCTGACGGGAACTATTTGTCAGCCTAAGTAAATTTTTGTGTGAATTGCTGACACTTTAAAATGTAGTAATAAAAGATGAAAGTTTTTTTCACGAACACCTTGTGTGTGTATTTTTTTTGTCATGGACGGTAGCCGAACCCAATCCGCCCGAGTTTAAAAATTTTAGTTCTTACGCTGACAAGCACAGGTAGCGGTATGAAACTCAACTGTGGTGTATTATAAACAGTACCACCACAGTACACTACTCTGCTATTTCACTAACCCATAAACAGGAATAACTAGTAAACAGACGCTAATGCTCTATAAACCATATGTCATGTATGCAAACTGTAGTGTAGAAACTGTGCGTTTTGGACCTATGTCCATACAAAATTTTTGTTCCACTAGATGTAAGGATTTTTTCTGCAAAATGTTGACATGAAATTTGACAAAGCCATGTAAAGAGGGGTTTATTTCCCTTTTGCACTGTCAGATGGTGCATTGCTTGAAATACCGGGAGGGCTAATGTAATAGTGTACCAGAGTATGTCTGGTGCATGGCTGGAGTGTCTCAGCATGCTGTGGGCAAGTATAACCCCTGTAAACACTAAGCACTGGTATTTGATAGTGAGATGAAAAACTGTACAGTACTTGAGGGAGACAACTGAGACTGACCGGGAGTGGGAGTTACAGCAACTTGTATAGACCATCCTGCTGTAATTTACATAATTTATTTTATATCAGCACAACAGTTTTCACTTTTAAAGCACAAGTTAGCCTTAAAAATTTAAATACCGTATTACAATTTATTAATGGGTATAAAAATTTGTTTCGTTTGCAAACTCCTGAAATAGCACCATTTTGCACACTAAAATCCAAATCTTTCCGGGGAGCACCTCCCGAACCACTTTTTTGGCTTGGGGTATGGATGGGTATAGCTGTGTTTTAACACTTAGTTGCCTACGGGATCCAGAACTGGGTCCTCCCCTGGTTGAAGATCAGCTGGCTAGACTTCCAGAGCATCCTGTCTTCCTTCCTGGTAAAGTGTTGTGAGGAGTTAGTTACATTATTTAAAAGACAGAGGATCCCTTGTGTAGTGAAGTGTATAAAGGTACTTCAGAAATTAACCCCTTTGTCATCACAGTAAACTCTCTCAACAGGCAGCTCAATTACATAACTTGTAACCATTTGTAGGTAGTACATAGCATGAAACTTTCTCTAGTGGTGGCAGTGTCAATTGTCTTCCTGTCATACTGTTGACATCATTGGTAGATCACTGAAGGCTTGTTTAGTTGTTTTAAAATAAATTGCATGTACCTGCCCAGTTATATCAAGGAGTTAGCTAGTACAGTTAAGTAAAACTATTGATATAATATATCAGTACAATATCTAAAGGAGTTCTGAAGTATTAATTTTTAAGAGGTTGTCTGTTGCACCTGGTATTTTCCTCTTGCCGGGACGTGTTTTCTTCCTGTATCTGGTAAATGGACACCTCTCTCCTGGGGACTGGTATCTTCCTCTAGTCTCCTTACTAGCCTGTGGCTTTACTCTGAGCACTGAAGGCACTTCGTACACCGGATTGCCCTAGGCAACGTATGCTGATACCTGTTGTAGGAATGTTGGTGTGGCATAGAGGAACACTGGGAAGGAACACATGAGAAGGGATAATGAACCAACAATTAACCCCAAGTCTCTCTCTACTCTTTTTTGAGGCAAAAACCATGCCACTCAAGCCAGGCTTGCAGGCCCAATCAGAATTCACAGTGCACCCAGCCAGAAGTGCTGCCACGTCTAATGTAGCCCATTTGAACCTAGGTTCTTTTTGGTTTCAACCAAAAGTGTACGTTCATGTACGGTACAGTACAGACATTGTAAACAAAAAAAATTATATCACTCTGCCACAATATGCTTTACATGTGACAGAATATGTTTTAACGAAGTGATTACAAAGCAATGGACGAATCAAAAATTGCAATTGTAGTGTTTCTGGACTTCACCAAAGCATTTGATACACTAGACCATAATATACTATTGACGCGATTAGCAGAAATGGGTCTCTCTGGGAAAACATGTGAATGGTTCCGTAGCTACCTGAGTGGCAGGCAACAGCAGGTTTACTTCTACTCTAGCAACGGGCCATTG